>CAKALG010033900.1:0-10788 GCA_916700815.1 Helicolenus hilgendorfi | reverse complement strand
TGTGCATTGACATTTGTGGACGCTGTTTACTTGGGTCAATGCACGGACATCTGTGCAGTCTAATTTACTTTGTGCCAAACAAAACCGCACACATTGCACTATTAATAAAGTCAAAATGGGCATATCAGCAGCCCATCCATCATGTGCAAAACTTTTCAAAGGTAGTTATTTATCCTCCGGGACTTTACATGACTTCAGCTTTGAGCCCAAGCGGGACGGGCGTGTGATGCTGTATCAAATGAAATACAAGCTGCTTCTGTGGGAGCCTATTGAACTGACGTACTGTATCAAACCGTAAACACATTTTTAGGATTGTTTGGTGAATCCGGCACTACATAAATACTTAAGAACTTATTTAGCACCTGTGCATGCACCATCATCTTGCATGGGCTAACACATGCCCGTCCCAAATATGCTGGTACAAAAGCACACTAACAAGTGTCGACACAACGCACCAAGTTTCACATCTAACATTCAACACTACTACGGTATCATGGCCAACGATAAAAACGACTAAAAGCCTTTTGTGCTGTCCATTTTTTTGGTCCTGTTCAGTTCTATGTTGTGGACCTGGAACCAGTTACACCACCCAGTTTTCTTTTTGTACAAGGCGAGAGAGACTGTTTGATACTGCTGCCACATGTGTTCATCTGTCTGTTGCTCTGACCAAAGCATTTGATTGTCAAAATCCACAGTCTCTCAATTCCAATCCTCTTCTTTTTCAAATGCCATTCTCTCCTCTCTTATTTTCTTTGAAGCACACTAGAAACACATTTCTGTCCTCCGTAGTAAGGCTGCCCTCTCGTAATGTGTTATATTTCGGCAAGACTTCATTTGGATTGTCCAGTGTTGGTACTCAACTCAGTTTCAGGTGAGAAAAAAAGACTCTCAGGGTAATCCTGAAAACCTGAACTAAAAGAAAAAAACAGAGCCAGGGTGTATCTATATCTACCATGCAGGTAGGGGTGAAAGAAAATACGGAAACACATGAGTATCTCAATATTGTTTAGCAATACTGTATCGATTTTGAATTATCCTATTAAAAATTTTACGGCCCGCTGGTAGAACCGGCCGCTACTGTCTTTCAGAGGTTGTAGCGGGCTCAGTTTCACAACTAGAGTGACTGGCATCATATGAAACAAAAACACCTAAGGAATCCATCGGTACCAACCATGTCATATTTGCATGTTGCCAAGGAGGCCAAGTTGAGCTAAATTTTGGTGAGGAAAAACTGGCATGGCCATTTTCAAAGGGTTCCCTTGACCTCTGACCTCAATTAATGTAAATGTAAATGGGTTCTATGGGTACCCACAAGTTTTCCATTTATATACATTCCCCCTTCATGCCAATATCATGCAGTACAAATGTGTTATTTTCAACTAATCTAAACGGTGTAGGCTATTTGTGCATACTGGGGTCCCTAAACAGTCAATTGCATACATTGGGTATGACTGGAAAGCTGAGACTCTTGTGGATCCAATGAGTCCAATTGTATTTACATGTATATGTAATGATGTTAGTCCCCATAATAGCCATTTCACATAGTGATTTTTTTTTTACTCAGATTTTATACATATGGCGGTATCTCTTTATACTATGACAGTTTTCCAAAAACTAGATTTGAAAAAATCGCAATGTATCATCTTGCTTACAGTATCGCAATATATTGAATCGTTACCCCTGTATCATGATACGTATCATATCGCCAGATTGTTGCCAATACACAGCCCTACTGAATTATAATCATATCAAACTCATTCGACTTTCTATTGGAACAGTATGTTGATTTTTAGAAATGAATCGTCCTGATTGTGTCACCCTTACTGTATATAGTATTGCAATCTGCACTTTTACAGTCTTAAAGCTTTAGTGTAACTTTCGTTTTGAAAGTTTGTTCATGAATAAGTGAAGCCTCAACTAATCTAAGCCTACGTAGGCTTAAATAAAGTTGCTAAACCTTTTTGGCCTTGTTTGTTTTTTTGCTGTGGATTAGTTGTACAGTTGTATGTCTTCCTCTGAAACTTGTGCCATTAACAATTGAAAAGGCACTTCGCTCTTGTTGTACCCCTTAATCTTAGTCACACCGGAGAAACGCACAACTCTCTCACGGCCTCTATTTACAGGTAAACACAATACATTAACCCCACCTGAATCTTCACCACCACCCCACCCTCCACCCCCTCCATCCGGCCCTCACTTCCTCACCTCCCCTTACACTGTGTCCTATTCATCACAGGCACTTCACACGGTGGGGAAAGTACGATCATGCTGACCTTGAGGAAGTCTCGCTCATAAGAAGACTCACCCAGGCCAAGATCTAGGGTCTGTCAAGATGATTTCTTATTCTATTTAATGGTGAAAGTGCAATGCTTTATCACTCCCCAGGTTCATGGTTTATATAAGGCATAAGGGCCGACCCCCGTTTGGAATGGTAAGCTGTTAAGTAGAAAACCCTGTACACAAAAAAAAGATGTCCTTAAGAGTCAGAATGATTTAGGTGCAAAGGGGGGGCAATTTTATGTTAAATCGGCACTCTTCTGAATAGTAAACTAAGAAACAGATGACAATGTCCCCCCCTATCTCCTCAATGACATTTTCCACTGAGGCATTTGTTGGAAGATAAGCATGAATGGTTACGGAGGGAAGTGTTTCTTTGTCCTTACACTCTCATCGAAGACCACAGTTCAGAGTCACAGTTCAGATTGTTTTCCCACAACAACAGACGTTTTTGATTGGTTTGAAATGTCTGCAATGTCTTTGCAGATTAATGTTAACGGCAGGAGTTGCTTTACCACATATCCCTGGGTCTATTGCTCAAATATCTCTCATTTTATGCCAAATCCAATAAATTTAGCTGCAGCCTGTCACTGGGTGCATTAGCAAATGTTTTTCTTATGAAAAAGGTGATCCAACCATCTCCCCTATCATATAAATGGTCTAGCCAACTTTAGCTAACATCATTAGGAAACGCTCTCTGCTGTCAATAGCTTAATGATGTTTGGTTTACATTTCGGCTTTTATTAAAAACCAACAGTAACAAGAACAGTTCAGTATGGTTGAATGAATCAGTAAAAAGAGCAAAGATAAAGTTGCATGGCATGTTTAACAGATTGTAATGTAGCTGTGGTCACATAGGGGAACCTTCATCATATCAGCAGTGGGTAACATGAGTGGCAGGCTAACCCCATACTCAGAACATGATAATAACGATATAAATCAGCAGGCTGATATTTCATGGTTAAGTGCAACTGGGTTTTGCAGTTAGTTGCCGTCATCCCATATCAAACTGTCGCCTGCTGCTGTGCTAGCTCAGCCTCTATTCTACTCCGGTAAGTTATGATGTAATTTTCCTCTCTGCTATGATAACGATTAGAGGAAGAGATACCAGAAGGAGCGACTTCCGTGGGTAAATATTTTAAATTAAACCACAGCAAGCTGTTCTATGCACACAGAGTTGGAATAACACCTCAGATATTGTAAATCATACAGAGCAGTTTCCTGATGGGTATATCATTTCCGTTCTGTCAGTTTGTAGTCACAATTTTAGTTGAGTTTATTTCCACTGAAAAATGTATTTATATAATAGGTTATCTTCTACAGAATGCACCACGGTATCTAATACTGAAATCATACTGATATGATTACTGAACAGATGGAAAATACAATAAACAATAGACAATACACATTTATATTACACTGGTTGCATGTAAAGCTACGAATGGTAATCTTAAGAAACTAGCAAGAGTACGCTAGATTTCAAAATATATATCCAACCAAAAAACCCAGCCCAGTGTTGCCAATTCTTTTCCAGTGAAAGTAGCTAGCAGCATTAGCTCCAAAAATAGCTAAAGCAAGCAAATCGGCAACACTGACCGCCAGTCTCTTCAGGACTCTCTCCAAAGCCACTCCCACAAAATTATCATTATGAATGTAAACATAGAGTGGTGCAGGAATGATGTATTTTTGTAGGCCAACCAGGAAGTTAGCGTTGCCCTGGGTTCCCTCGACAAAAAGCCAATGGGATTTTTCCATAGAGTTTTGGATTATTGCAGAAAATAAACTCTGTGGCAAACAAATGTTTATGATACTTGTATACTTACACGTTTTGTTCCGTAAATAATCCACATCAATGAACACCACTTTTATGATTTTTGAAGAGTAAATGCAATCACCAGAAGTAACTTTAGGTTATAAATGAACACCACCGTTGCATGACTTCACGTCAGCACCACTAAGCTAAAGGCGACTAGTGTTCGGCGTGATGACATTTAGTAGTCTCATTTAGCCACTCGTCAGCAACCGCCTTTTTGAAAACACATACAATTCACGAGTGGGATATTTATTGCTAGATTTTATGTAGTAGAACATTGAAAATCTATTGACTTCAAGATGAGGGAACCGGAAGTGCTAAAATGCTAACTAATTTCTGGGTTTTCGGACTCATTCCTGCACCACTCTATTGTTAGTACTTACAGCTGCCAAGCTAGCAGCTTGTAGAAGACTTCGGGCTACATGAAATGATTGGACGGGCTTATTACAGTCCTGTGACAGTCTTCTTTTTTTTTTTGCTCAGGGTATTCGATTTATTGATTGATGTCGGGATGTAATGAGAATTTCAACAACTGTTTTTGAAGAAGATTGCCAACCCTGGCTTTAAAGTAGTCTATATGCCGGTAAAAGGTACATTGCTCAAGTGTGTTAAGCAAGATGTGAAATGTTGTATCTGTGAGAGGTACTTCACAGGGAGGTGGTATCTGCTGCACTGCGAAATGATTTGATTTAAGGAGCACATTTTCTTCTAATGAAATGAAGATTAGTTTTGACGTGGATGAATAAAAGTGAAAATTTGATGTGGCATACAGTAGAGTACAGAATTAATTACTGAGGCTTCTTGAAAAAGGGAAAAAGGGAAATGCTGTTGCTTTATATACTAGCTTGAGATCTCTTACATGTGGGCAACACAACATGATGTTTGATGATGATCAGATCACAGACTTAAGGAAAGCATATTTGGAGTAGTTATATGTTACACTGCGTTGTGATGTTACCCTTACCATAAATGTAATTATTGTTTTTTATGGAACTAATGACCTGGCATTGTATTTTACTTGTTCATCTAAATTAATTAATAGTTTATCCAAATTGTTTTTAAAATAATTTATCAGGCAGAAAACTCCAATGTAACTTTGAGTTTTGCGCTGTTGGTTGGTCAAAATTAGCAATGTGAAGATGTCACCTTGGTTTCTTTAGTAAACAGATGTATTGATAACCACAATAATAAGTAGTTACAGTCCTAATGCCAACATCCATAAATAGTACTGCATCTTAATGGTAATCTTATCATAACAAAAATAAAATTGACAGATTGCAACCGCACAAAGCTGCTTTTTTTTCACGCCAACTCAAATGAAAATAAACATGTATGAATTTTATTGATGGCTCAAAGCTATTATCTTTAAAATATATGCTGATGGCCTTGGAGTCATCTGCAAGATTTAATCAATTCGCCAGAATGGTGTATTCCATATCTATTTCTACCTCGCACTTTACTGCAGGGAGTGCTACAGCGCTGCTCAGTCCCTATAATGAAAGGCCCCCTAGCACCCTCTCTAGAAATCATTACAATCTCCCTCTACCTCTAGGGTCAGTAAACTAATAGTCATTCACCTGTGTGACAGGAAATCTTTCCCAAGTTGCCATTGGGGGCCGGTGAGGTTGTGTTTAAGGTGCTCGAATCGAGGCCAGCCAGAGATGACTCTTTATTGTTTGGACGGATCCCGATGATTAAATGTGTCAGATAGAAAGCATTTCATCACCGATGCAAAGGAAGGGGATTACATATATAACCCGCTAATTGCCTGTCTTTCTGATTCTGGCACGCAATGAAAACCTGTTACTCAGCGCCCGCCAAATGTGGAGACACAACAAAGAACAACTTTATGAATAGCAGAGTAAAGGCATTGGAAAAGAAACCCCCTCCATCATCCACTTGTACTTGTGCCTGTGCATGGCCTCCAGTGATTTTTCTGACCACAACCAATCCTGCCCACCATTGGCTGAGAATCTGTGGTGGATTTCTCAAAGAGATGGCACAAATGTATTCAGAGGCTCGAAGGCACAAAGGCCCGAGCGTCTCTTTGGGCTATTTTAAGACGTGGCTCCGCAGTTTTCAAAACGTGTATGAAAGAAAGTTCATAAATAAAGTATAAAGGAGAGACAATGAACTGACCTCACTCTGGACTTCCTCAGAATATCTTCAAAGGAAGTGGTTGTGTATGATAATGCATTCAAGTGAGCTAAGAAAAGCAGCTTAATTAATCAATGAAGTTTCAAAAAACCTGCCATTTTCCTTGACCTCTCCAATGGTGGCCATTCTGAGATAAGCCGCGGCAGAGCTCGGATATGAGTAATAATCAATGTTCTAACTCTGCACTTGCCTTTTTTATCTCGCATCCTGCAGGACACCACACTGAGCTCGCTGTTTTGTATGATCATAGGGCAAAAGCATGTCCTCGATAAAAAATGGTATCTTCAGGTAACTGCATCCTTCCTACTTCTATTTTCACCGCTACTTCAAACAATGCGCGTATACCACAGGGGAAGGGGTATATTTGTTTGCTTTCCAGAAAAAAAAAGCCTCAGCTTCAGTCGGCTTGCAGAAACTCTGCAGAGTATTTTCTGCCACAGAGCGGAAGAAGCAGCGTGTTCAAAAAGCTGACAAACGAACAGAGACAAATCTATATAAATAATTGCTAAGTGGAGTGAAGAGGAGTTGCCCATCATTCAGAGCTGACACGTGCACAATATCTCCTGGAGATTGAGAGTCATCCATCACCGTAAGACTTTAATTTGAGATGTTTAGGACTCTTGCTGCTGATTGTCTGAGAGCCGGGGAGAGCCCCGTCTTAGAGGTCTGCAGGGGTCTTGGCAGAGTGTGGCTCGCTGTGGGGGAAATTGCTGCCTGACACAAAAGCACGTTCATACAAGTGCAATAATTTCATCTGAGATTGGCCTCGAGACTGCAGGCAGAACAACCAAATCCACTTTCTGATTAGCATTCAGATGCTTTAAACTGTGCAAGCAAGTTTCTGACAGTTAGCTTATTAGATCTTACGGTGCTACAGAAATGCACAGAGACAGACACACTTTAACGCTCACACACACACTCACACATATAGATTCGCATATGCACACTCGGACACACCTGATTTAGAGCGGAATGATGTTAAAATGGTTCCATTGAGTGGGGGCGGAGATGGAAGAGCCCAGGGTAAAGAGAGTCTGGAGACTCCAAATAATCTCAAGTATTGATTCTATTTAAGCTCAGGGCTCTTGATGGACACTTACTTCAAAATGCGGTGATAGGTGGCATCTCCGGATGACTGATCGCTGTAGTTGTGCTTACGCTAAAGGCTGCAGACCGTCCATAAATAACGGCTCACCCTAATCAAACGGCGCAGCGGATGCGAAGGTATGATGACAGCTTAGTGGACATGTGCTTTAATTTACCGCGGAGCACTCAGTCTTTCCATTCCATTTACATGGACACAGTCAGCATAAGGAGACTTTACATTCAGACTGACAAGTGGTGTTGCTGTCTCGCTTTGGCAGATGCATATCTGTCAGACCACACAGGTAATAGATAATGTTTCGCTTTAGCTGTCTCAAAAAGTGAACCGATGTATTAGGGATGGGGGAAACAAATCAATACAACATAGTATTGTGATATTTTGTGTGGTAGCATTTTATCGATACACGTACGTCAAGTATCAATTTTAAATTGTATAAACTATTAACCTCTTAACAAGCCGACAGCCTGCCAGGGAGTCTGTCTGGTCGCTTTTCTGTCTTTCAGATGTTGACAAACTGCATAATCTGCAGTTCACAAAATCGAATAAATCACATTATCGCAATAATAGCATATCGCAAAATGTTTTAAATCGCAATTAGATCGTATCGTGACTTAAGTATCGGGATAATATCGTATCGTGGGGCCTGTGGTGATTCCTACTTCTAAAATATATGATGTTGAACCATACACCGTCACCTAATACAAAATAATGCATGAGCTTGTACGATAGAAAACAAAATCGAGCATTATTGTCTGTTGTACCAAAGTGGTAATATCTTCTTTTGGCTCCAGGTGTCTTGAGTTAAATGAATCAGAAATCCCCAAAAACGAATCAAACTTGATTGCAGAGGGATATAATTAAATGAGTTGGTTTAAAAACTGCAAACGCTCAAATAATTCATTGACCAACAAGAATTGAGACTTGATTAAATCTGTGTAACAAGGCGATCTGATGTAGCAATATCATACAATACGATAGGATGCTGCGTCTATGTTCTTGCATAGAAGTGTTCACCTTTCAAGGGCAGCACTGAAAGTGTGCAATGTTAAGCAAATGTACTGAAGGCTGTCATTATTTCTATCATAAACGGGTCGTCAACAGGTCAACTATGTTCTGAAAAACGCTTCCTTCCACTTCACTCTGTCGCTGGATTTTTGTTGAGCCTGGTAGTGTCACTATCATCACTTAATATAGCACTCATAGCAAGTATAGTGCGTGTCTCTTCGTTTATCCCCTCTAATGCAGTTATAATACCTGAGTGGTCGGTGGCTGCATGCCCTGAATGCTCATTTTCTGCACAGTAGCCTCTGTGTACTCAAAGGGTCCGGCTCCTCTTCTCCTCTGGAACTGGACTCCTTGGAGCGTAATTTGATTATTCCAAAGCAGGTGTTTTCAGCTGAATGCTGATAAGAAGACTCAGTGCCTCGACACTAAAGTGAGTTACATTAGATGTGCTCAAAGTAGTGGAAGGCGAGAGCTTATATATTTTTATCTAATCTGTGAGTGAAGATGGGATTTACTTTGAAAACCTGCGCTGGTATTCACAAGACATCTCTTCAGTCAGACTGAAATAATGTTACAGGCATACCGAGAATGCTAAGTGAGTAATCTCCATTATTTCTGATGTAATCATAGCAATGCACATTGGTTCAAAAGTCTTTAAAGTGACGATAGCCATTGGATTATGTCTGTCTACATGGCTGCCAGAGGCTCAGAGTCTAGATGCACCCGATGCACCGCAGTACTTGAGATAACTGAGCGTTGGACGATTTGAAGCGATGCAAAGTTGATGTTTTTTAACAACTTCCAGTGGGACTGCTGATGTAACAATCAAATGTGTAAGTTCACAGCAGATGTAGCGCTGCATCGCTCCAGGGTACGTTTCCATATTTTGAGTCCTTATATTTCCTCTCGGCTCATCTGAATGAGCATCTGCTACTGCGGAATGGGGGCAAGGTTGCATCTGTGATCCCATGTTTCTCAGCAAATCAGATTCTGTCAAGCCTCTCTGATATCCTCTCAGATTGTTCTCCCTAATCCCTGTCCACACCACTAGAATGGTTTTACCCACTAATGATGTTGCTGATATACTCTGTGTGCAAACAAAAGGAATAATCTCCAGCCTGTGATTGAGCCATCAGACCATCAGCGTGCTCTTACTCTCAACTGAAAACAGTTTTATTAGCACTGCACTGTGCAAACACAGTCAGTTACATTTAAACTGGATACACAGCGCTCATCCTTGAGGCTCTCATTTCCATGTTGACTACAGACTATTAATTTATCTAGTTCACATTGTCATTGTAATCGCACACAAACACATGAAAATGCAGCTAAAACTATTTGTAGTTGGTGGTGGCTTTATTTACGCACAGCTTAGATCAACTTGCCAGAACCACTTGACGTGCCACGGTGTGATAATCAGTGTTGAACGCTCTCCAACACAGAGTTCAAAAGCCACACAGCCTTTCATATGCAAATCGACTCAAATAACTCAGACCTACAAACGGGGTCAGCGCATTCAGAGTGAAGTATTGCCCGACACGTGAACCAATCTGCTTTAATTGACAGTTAACTGAATTGTCATAGCATTCCATGAGCCATGACAGAAAGCACACGAGACACACACGACCGCTCTAAGTATCTGCAGGTCCTCGCGGACTTCCAACAGCATTCCTGTTTCTCACAACTCCTTTTGGTTGAACCGTTGTCAAGGGCACAGCCGAACCACATTTCATCAGACTTAAACCAGAAAGAAGTGTCTCAACTGTGTTTGCAGAGGGAATGATATCAATATCATAATCAAATAAAGCCCCTTCTGTTATTGTCAACAAGCTATGAAATGTATATCAACTACCGAGGAGTTGCTGGAAATCAGTTCCATTTCTACGAAGGTGAAAACTAGGGTACATGTGAAATGCCTACAGGCAGAAAGAGGAGACACTCTTACCTTCAGTGGGACACTTTAGAGCAGAGACGTAGCCAGTTTAATCCAAACGATCACTGAATCAAACTGTCCTCCCACCTCTTTTGCAAGAGCAGACTGCTCTCCTTTGCTGCTTTTTACTCCTCTTTTAATTCCCTCTCTCACCCTGCTTTCCTCTTTGGTGCCTTCCTTTCATTATCCCGCTCTCTGTGTACAGTCGGAATCCCACGCTGGAACAGAACGGACGCTTGAGAGTTACAGAGAGACAACCGCTTTAGGAAATAGCCGGAGACTACACGGGAGCTGTACCAAAGTGGAGCGCGTCGGTGCGGCGGGCTACAGGATGACGACTGAGAAGAGAGAGCGAGAGAGTGAGTGAGCGGTGAAGTGAGAGAAAGAAGCTTGTGTGTGTGCGTGTGCGTCTGAGAGTGAGAGAGGAAGTGTGTGTGAAGGAGAGAGAGAGTGAGGAAGAGGGAATGTGAGAGGGTTTGTGAGCGCTGCTGGCTCAGT
>CAKALG010033899.1:0-15365 GCA_916700815.1 Helicolenus hilgendorfi | reverse complement strand
TGTCTTATGAAGACAATACTAACTTTGGCAACACAATATTCGTTTAAACTCTTAAAATGTTTTTCCTAGACTGGATAAAACGGTGACTTGTTTCCAATGAAGTGTGAACTGAACTGAGAATTTTCTTGTAACAAATTGATCTCAGGTTACTTTATGTTAAAAATAAGAAAGAAATGAAAATATGCCAGCGCACTGACTAACCTTGTTACACAGATTTCCTTTGTGAATTGTATGAAGTTTACTAAATTTGCAGTGATTCTTTGTACGAAATTCTGTATGGGTAGTCATACAGTTACACATTTGCATTTGCAAGCTTTTTAAAAATATTCTGATATATTATTTTACTTTTTCCTGTATGGTAACACTAGCAATTTGTTTTGGGGAAAAAACAACTGCGCCATTAAAGCAACTGTCCCTTTAGAAATCTTTGCATGGTCTAGAAGGATGTTGCTGCTGAGGGACTCCGAATCTCTAAACGATTTATAATTCAGGCAGAAAATCAAAGAAAGAGAAAAGAAGGGTCAACACTAAGATAACGACTCGATTAGCTTCCAGAATGAACTACAGGCGAATGAAACACATGCCATCATTTCTAGAACCTCAGTACCAACAATCCTGTTTTGATGAATTATACTCACACACACACACACACACACACACACACACACACACACACCCACACACACACACACACACACACACACACACACACACACACACACACAGCACACACACCAACCCTTCCCTTAAAGGCCTATGAAAGTTTTATAGGGAAATCCCACAGTGGAGACACAACACTGAGCTTGGGAGACATTTTACTTCAGGTATCTCTTCAATGGTCCAATAGAAAACCACAGATATGAAGGTACACTGAGGGACAAAGTATGAATCTTAAATCTTGTATGTATATTCCCAAACTGTAATTGTCTCCAACTGAGTGAATACGCTTAATAGAGAGCATTATAATGCATGAGGGTGACGGCATCAGAGACTGACGCACGGGGTACCCCTCATGTGCTTCTTTTGGACGGACCAGCGGAGACGTGTCAATATGTGCTTGTTACGTGCATAGTGTCCTTTCAAAATCAACTTCTGTTTTCAGAGGTAATTAGGTTTAGGCAACACAACCACTTAGTTAGGGTTAGGAAACTGTCATGGTTTATGTTAAATTCACTGACGTATGACTCGACTACTGAGTGACTAATGGCTAACTGGACCAGCGAATGTGACTCATGGGACTATGTGCCAAAACTACTTTTAGTTTCACACAGGACACTAACAGCGGTCTCCTGGTTAAAAGTCCTGGGTTTGTTTGACCCATCCGTGGCGTTAGTTGAAAGCCTGGTTAATTGCTTACAGCTGCTAGAGGGCGACTCTATGAGTCGATATCCAATGCACAGGGGCATATACCAAACGGCGGTATTCTATGAGTTGGGAGTGATAACAAAGTTGTGAATACAGGTATATTCAGACAGACAGTATGAGAAAAATAAAGTGTTTTTTGAACATTAAAGCATGTAAACATGTTCTAGTAAAAACCTAAAATAAAAGTCTGAACCTGTAAATGAGCATGATATGTCCCCTCCATGTCCCCATAAATAAACAAGGTCGTTCTTCATTACATCTGCATGGAAGACGCTAGCTAAACCTAAATAATATATCATTTTTTTGTCTTTGATATGTAAACTTTCCTATTGGGCACAACTGAATTAATTTACCATAAAGCAGTAAAATTGGACCTCCAATGATAAGGGTACTAAGCAGTTTTAGCACAGCACATTCATGCTAAGCAAACCGTGACCTGACTAATGTAAGCACAGATGGAAGTTTCATACACAGCTGGTTTTGTGTCCCATCCCAAGGGTAAACACACCGTTTGGGGGAAAAGGCTTTCTAAACAGATGCCTCTCTGTAAGGTAAAGTTACTAAAACAACTTTATAAAGAAGTTTTGATAGATACAGTAAAAAGCATTAATGCATGCATTAACATCTGGACTGGCAAGAAAAATAAATAAATAAAATCAGTGTAATTATTCAGCAGTGTTCAGCATATGACATTGGTACCCACCAAAATAAATCCCAAATCCTTAAATGATAAAAATATTCAGTTCAACACTTCTATAATTTATGGAATGGATGATTTTAAATCCCTTGCATGTGGGTGTTAATTTGATTTTTCATTGAGACTTTAAATGTCAAAAATGCAAATGTGTTCATGTGTTAGGCCATAAATTGACTGGCGAAATGTCCAGTGCGTACTGGAACAGACTCAAACCTCTTCATCAGTACAACAGTAATAAGCAGGAATGGAAATGGATGAATAATTTATAGTGGGGATGGCATCAGTATTGATTGACCCTGGGCTAGTTACAGGCACAAAAACAACTGAATTGAGCCTGATTTGTTCATTTGGATGTCTTCTTTACTCAAGTGTCCAGCAGCCCTATCATCACACAAAGACACTGCATCCAAATGCACAAAAGCGAGACCCGGACACTGTTCTAGCATCCGTAATGAAGGACATTGAGCAAAGTAAGCTTCTGTCATCTTGGCACAAACAGAAATGGCACATAAATGAAGCACACACTGTTGCACTTCTGGAAAGAATGGCTGTATTGATCAGTCTTAACCAGAGTTTAGAGTGATGTAATCTTGATAAATATGCAAGGATAGACTGCAGGATCACTACAAGTCCTGCAGTTTCTAGGTCACATGGACACAAACAGGAGCCACTTAATGGTATTGAGGATTGAACCAGTCCCTCTGCACTGAGGGATTTAAACTATACAAAGCGTGGTTAAGATGTATTCTAAAAAAAGTAGGAAAACATCCAAAGGGAAGCAGCACAAAACGGTCAGTTCCTCGTTATGCTCATAGCAATTGGGTTAGCTTACCTCAAACACAATGGCCCTGCATTTTGTGATTCAGTGCTTTGAATAATGCACTTAATAGGATTTTGTTGGACACACTGTGGCTTATTTCAGCTTGCCTGCCTACCCACATAGAGGAGTTTAGCTCAAAAGGCTCTGCTGTGTTGGAGCAAGGTAAACACCTTCTACCTTTAGGCAGGCGTGCCAACCACACTATGTCATGGGAAACAGTGGTGGGCTAAACAGTCTTCTGACGAGCAGCGAGGCAGGAGCTGAGGCAGATTCCAGTACATGCTGTGGCTTTCTGGCAGCGTCAACAGACAAGCTGCTCACATGGTAAAGCAGCCAGGTCCGGTGGACCAGTTTGGGCCCAAATTTAGCTTGAGATGGGAAATTACTCTCATTTACACTGAAACTGAAGATAATGTGGTGCCAAGACTGTGTGCTAGAGGAGCGGGTAAAGACTTGTCCCTGCAGGTTCAGGTTTTCAGGTTATCAGGTTTTCAGGTTTCCTTTGAGGAAATGTATGAATAATGGCAACAGAGATGGTTCTGTTGGCGATTTCACTCACTGCTACATGACAGAGTCTATTGATTGGTTAATTAATCAGACTGTCTCCAGGCCAGCACACTGAAAATACTACAGCAGTGCACAGCATCCCAAGGCATACTGGCCAAACTGTTGGTATTTACATGCAGCAAGCATATACATTTATATAAGATACACGGGAAAGATGTTTTGCTGTTCAATACTGTACTTTAGTGGCCCAAAAGAAATACGTTTGTGAAGTCAAAATGAGGCTTGAAGCCGTTTTTCACCAGTGAAATGCAAAAATGCAGTGCGGCAATATGGAAAATCTGCATGGGAATTTTCAAGGATTTATAAGCACCCACAAAATCAGGTTTTATTTATTTCCATGCGAAACTTAAAGCAGGGACACAAACAGCGGTCTCCTGGATGAAAGCCCTGTTTTGTTGGACCCATCCACCTGCCTTCCCACCCACCCTGTGTCTTTTTTCTCTTTAAACTTCGTCACCACACTCCCGGATCACTTTCTCTGAGCGTTTAGTGTTGCCGCGGATTGGTTTACATTGTAGTTAATTGAAAGCCTGCTGCGTTTCCTACAGGCACCAAAGGGTGCCTTGTGCAATGGTATCACACACCGATGGGCGTGACAAAGCGCCAGACACTTATGCCCTGGGAATGACAATGGGCTGAAATGTGATAGGAAGACTTTGAGCCTTCTCAGTCAGAACTTTTCAAACACTGTTGATTTTGTCGTTATAAAATCATGCAGAAGAGTGAGCAGCAAAAGCCTAGAAGAGCTTGCTAGCAAACCAGGCAAAATAAGTGGAAACTCCCAGACAACAAAACATCAACATCGTTTTGTAATTTACCTCTTCCTGCAGCATGAACCATACTGTGCACATCTTCCTAGCAGCTGTCTGCCACAATAGGTGTCTAGACCCTCTTTTTTCTTTTTCAGCAAAAACAGGCACGCTGACACAGATTGCTGCGAGGTGGTCTGCCTTTCAAGCTACAGTTTTGCTCAATTATGTGTTTTTGTGAGAGATTGGAGCATCAAAATCCCCTATGACCATGAAGAACATGTAACTGCTTGATGCATCAGTTGGTGTGTGCAGTACTGAAAAGAAGACTGTTTAACTGCGAAGAGTAAAAACATGTAAAGGAGCAAACTATCCCAGATTGTGAGGAAGTAAAGCAGGTGGGGGAAGGCATGGATGTAAAGTGATGAAGCTGCCTTTAAACACTGAGAGATTAGAAGGTGGCCACATCGATCTGTTGTGTCTGTTCACGTACATTAATCCTAATTCAGATAGGTCTCTGTTGAGCGAGCAGGGCTGATTACACATCAGTCTCTGTCAGATTTCCATCTCTTTTGACAGACAGAATCACCCCTGGACAGACGGATACATCGCCCTCCATTAAGCCATGGAGGTGAAAACTGAAACAACCCAGTTCACACCATCCCATTGTGATCATCATTAATAGGCTTCAAATGAAGATTTAAAATAGCCCAGCAAAGTGTTGGAATGACTGTAAGATCCCCGGCACAATTTTCAAGTGAATTTACACTGAACAGTCATTTCTCTATTGCAACTATTTTATGCACAAAACCATGACAGCATGTTTTCCTTCCCTCTATAGAGTGTTGCAGGAATCACAATGATAATCACATGCAGTTTTGGGGCATGTCATAGTCAAGTCAGCACATTGACACACTGACAGCTGGTGTTGCCTGTTGGGCTTGAGTTTGTCATGTTATAATTTGAGCATATTTTTTATGCTAAATCCAGTACCTGTGAGGGTTTCTGGACAATATCTGTCATTGTTTTGTGTTGTAAATTGATTTCCAATAAAAAATATACATACATTTGCATAAAGCAAGCATATTTGCCCACTACCATGTTTATGAGGGTATTAAATACTTGACAAATCTCCCTTTAAGCTACATTTTGAACAGATAAGAATCACAAGTAAATATTTTAAGTGATTGACAGCCCTACTTTTTTAGTTAGATACCTAAAATAAGGTCTGTGGTTAACACAATTATAATAGATTTTAATGTTTTGTTCCATATATTCTCATATAAAATACGTCAGTAAATATCCCATTCGTGAATTTTAAAGCTTACATGTCTTCAAAAAGGCAGTTGCTAACAAGTGGCTAAATGAGACTACTAAACGGCATCATGCCGACACGTCCTCCTTTACAGCCTCGTTGTGTATACTCACGCTCATACAACCGTGGTGTAGTTTATTTATAGCCTAATGTTCGCTTTTTACTTCTAGTTATTGCATTTATGTTTCAAAAATCATAAAAGTGGTGTTCAAGATTATTTTGCTGAACAAAACGTTAAGTGTCATAAACATTTGTTTGCCACAGAGCTCATTTTCTGCAACAATCCAAAACCCAATAAAAAATCTCATTGGCTTTTTGTCGAAGGAATCAGGCCTAAAAAAAATGCGTCATAACTGCACCACTCTATGGCCACTAAAACCCCCATAACAGACAAAAAACTTCCATCTAATTTGTTACAGTGTAGTTGTGTTGTTGGAGCCGGGGCACAACATCAATCTGTGGTTCTCACTTCTCTCAAGCCAAAGCCAGTAAGTTCACATCACTATCTGAAACAACTGTGAACATCTTGAGCTATAATAAGAACAGTCAAAGTACACAGCAGAGTTTATATGCGGACAAGAAAAGTATAGAGCAAAAAAAGGAGCACCAATTGATTTGGAATCAATTTAGTAGAAGGTATAATGTTACAAACTGTAGAACAACACATAACCTGTCTTACTCATAGGTAACATGAGTACCAAGTTCTTAGGTGACACTCTTACATTGTCTAACAGCCAGAGTCATTCTATCTAAAAATGTAGTCAACTTCTGACACCACAAAGTACATTTCCCCCAGATCTTTGTCAGCACAATGTAATGTAGAGTTTAGAAACCCCCACAGCACTCCACACCCCGTGGTTGTAACTGCTGCTAAAACATTAGCTCAGCATGCCCAGTATACGGAATTAGCATGCCAGTGTGATTAACTGGTCTTAACACTTGTTCTTTTTTCGCTTGCTGATCTACACAGAAATTGTGGCTATCAAAGAGAAAAACTGTAGAGAGTCGATCTGCACTACATGCCAGAATTTCATTAGAGCTATAACTGGATCCATTTTATGGCATGACTCATGGATTTAACCAATTTGGCTATGTTACCATTGGTCATAATTGGCAGTTGTGTCTGCAATTGCACTGGGCGGAGTGATTTCTCAATGACTGATTACTCTGGCGGGAAGAAACTTTCATGTGGGAATAGAGATTTCTACTCCCATTCAGAAGCTGAGGGATGTTCGGCTCTGGGTTTCTTTCCATGCATTCAAATTCAGAATGTGTTTCCCTAAATCTCCATAAAACCCTTTAGTCCTCTCAGTATAGCGTGGCTACAATATCTAATGCACACTAACGTAAACATAGGTGGTGCCCATCAACACTGGATTAGTGTGATTGATTGAAGAAATAAAACACTGATCATTTATTTTACACTTCCTAAGAAAAATGGTCGTTGCCAGATCGTTTCCTGGCCCCGCCGCTCCGCTAAAGCAACGAGAAATGGAGCGTGGAGAAAGGCCTGGCCACTGCTAATGACTGATTTACTTTCTTCCCAACTGCTTCCCCATTTCAACAGTGTTCAACAACAAACAACCCATTAGAGAGGCTCAAAATGTTTAGAAATCTGTCAAATAAATCAATAATGGATTCTCCTCAGGACATCCATCACATTTCTTGTGCGAGCATTTGTGTAATGGAGAAATTGACAGTAATGTCCTGTCAGCAATGTTAGTTTAAGCTGACAGAGAACAATGTCACTTCTGTCAGATTTGTGTCATCAGACATCTGCTTATCATTGGCAAAATAAATGAAGAATATAAATGTTAGGTATGGACTTCTTCTCAACACCCGCGGAATATAAATGTGGTGGAGGATAAGCTCCCATACTGGTAGTGCCTAGAAGGGAGGCCGCAAACTGGGTAAACTCTTGCGAGATTGTTAAAGTTAGGCATTGATCGTCGGGCAGCGAGTCTCTTAAGAGTTTTTGCAAAGTTTTGCAGATCTCAGATCAGATTTCATAGTCTGCAGGCTCCCTTCTAGACACGACATCCAATACTATACTGTATAATGATCACATTAATTTTCTTAACAGTGAATAACGACTGTGAGGAACAGAAGGAAGAGTTAGGTTACTTCCTATTACATGCTTACATTATTTTGAGCATCATATTCATCAGTGTCTTCAAATGAATGGTGGTGTATTATAGAATGAGGCTAAGGGTCCACAGCCATGTTAGCATCTCTGTGAGGCTGTACTTAAGCAAAGCAGCGCTTTGAGCTAAATGCTAACATCAGCTAACAAGCCGATAGTTAACAGGTATAATGTTTACTATGTCCATCATCTTAGTTTACTGTGTAGCATGTCAACATTTGCTCATTGGAGCTAAACCCAAAGTACAACTAAGGTGGAGTCTGAGTCATAAACCAAAGAGCTGAAAAGATGGTACCAGAGGAAAAGTCAGGGGAAGTCAGTTGGTTTCGTCCTCTGGGGACCATGAATGTCTGCGCACAGTTTCATGGCAATCCATCCGATAGATGAGAAATTTCAGTCTCAACCAAAGTGGTGGATCGACCGACTAATAATGCAATTCCTAGAGCCATGCCACTAGCATGGCTAAGAATGTAACAAATATGAGCTCAGCCCCATGTAAAACGTAACACAGTCAGTTTTCATTCACAGGAAATCAAATAACGGCGCTTTTGTCACTGCCGTCGGCGTTCGATACCACCGCTTAAGGTGCCTTGTGTGGCGGTATCAAACACTGAGAAGACGCACCAGGCTTTCCATTAACTACAATGTAATCCCATCACAGCAGCTGTAAACCCACAGGGAAAGTGCTGTGATGACGTAGTTTAAAGACCAAAAGAGACACACTGGGCGGGCGGGAGGCTAGGTGGATGGGTCCAACAAACACAGGGCTTCCATCCAGGAGACCGCAGTTACATATTACAATCAGCTGTTTGTTCGTATACCATGCTCACAACGTCAAGTCACATTTTCACTGTGCAAATGTAATTTTAAGCCCAATCATGTTGTTTTTTCCGAAACCTAACTAAGTGGTTTTGTTTAATTCACAACATGTGTTTACTGTGAGCAAAAAGTGACATAGATGGGTCCTGACAAAGTGTCAGTATATGACGAGATGGGATGAGAACGTGTTGGTAACACAGTCAGATGACGTTGTGCAATAATGTTAAGTTTTCAGATTTAGCAGTGGGTTTGTAGCTGACGTAAAAAAAGGAAATCTATCTTATTTAATTAAACATCACAGCCTCTGTAGATTGCCTTCAATTTCATGATCTTTTTAAAAAAGTCAGTATGCCACAATATGCACACAAACTATCAAATAAACTGAATGTCTTGTCAGTCTGATATACAGTAGAGGAACAGTAGATCAGCCCTCTCTGAGTCCGAGAGAAGCTTTCCTTTGAATTAGAGGGAGAAGGTCATTCAGTCCCGGTGATGAATCAGCACCACAGAAAGACAGATTTCTCTGTAAACACTGTAGGGCCAGACCATTAATATACATTATACAGTATCATGCAGTTAATTAGGATTCAGTTGTATGGGGGATAGTCCAGTAATCTCACTTAAATTAAGAATCACAGACAATGCAAAACACACCCAGCCAATCATATATCAATGCACATAAAACCAGAATACGCTGTTTAAACCTGTACTACTAGGTGTATTTACAGTACACAAAACTCTTACATACAGTCGACTCTTTATAATAAACCCACCAGCTTTAAATCATTTAGCAGTGAGTTGGAAAAGGAAGAGGATTAGACGGTATGTAAGCACTCGTATCTAATTCAGTTGTGATCTGAGATGCAGATGACAGACTGGGATATTAGAGGTACATTAGCTCAAATCACCCGAAAACAGACCAAGATGGATTTGAGAGCAAAACACTTGAGTAAATATATAAGGAGTAGTGATGACGGAGAGCTTTACAGTCAGTCATAGACCTCAGTGCTCAACGGTAACATATTTACTAAACCTTTTGCTCCCTGTTCCTGTGCCTGAAGCCATTCAATGTTGTTATCAGACTAGCTGATCTCAGACAAAACCCGCCACTGAACTGCACTTTTGACCTTTCCGTCGCGCTCAGAACATGTGCAGAAGTTGGTCTCAGTCACTGATTATGGAATAAGCTGCTGCCTTAGCAGATCGGACCCCAATTATTGGGAGTGTAACACAGAAATGTTGCCCAGAGATTTCATGTACATAAATCCTGCCTTCTGTGTCCAAGGTTTGAAGACTTTAGGAAGGAGCAAATAAGTACTACTATAATCACCACATGTACTGCCAACAGAGTCTCACGGCAGTTTGTGAAATAGTCACAACATTTAATCTATTTGATCTGTGTACATAGACACAAATTTCCATTTTTTTTTGGTGATGCTCAGCACAACTTTCAACAACTTATTTTTCATGCATTTTCCTACGAATGTCCAGCAACATGTGACGCACCTATCAATTTCCACTCCAGTCATTTCAAAAGAAAACCACTTAGGTTTAGAAAAAGATTGACTTGGTTAGGTTTAGCCAACAAAACTACTTAGTTAGGTTTACAACAATGTATTTCAATGCGTGTTATCATAGTCTTAAACAGTTTATGTTGCACTTATGATTACGGACAAATTGTTTGATAGATCAACTGAGTGCTGCAAAAGCCTTCATAGAAGCAGTTGACATATTCAAGACGTCATAAAAGATTATTAAAAGATTAAAAGCTCTAATCATAATAGTCAGAAATCCTGCTCAACAAAATCCTTCAGATTCTCCTTATTAATGAGAATCAATTAACAAACATTCATACATAGCAACATGCAAAAACATACTCTGTTTCTTTCTCTACATCACAGCTGGTGCATGAGCTTATCCCAGCATGCACTGGGGGAAAAAAGCACGGAAACACTCACGATTCTTAAAGGTCACCACAGGGTTAACACGCTAACATATGCCGATCGCACCTATGGGCAAATTATTTAAAGTCTCCAATCAACCTAAGCTGCATGTATTTGGATGGTGGGAAAAACCTGAAGGAAACCCAAAGAGGAAATGCTAAATTCAAACAGGAGGAACTCACAACTTTCTCACTGTAAGGCAATACCAGTCCAAACCACAGAACCACCATGCTGCAAAAGCTAAATTATATTAGACAAAACAAGAAACGGAGAAATTATAAATATTGACCTCAGCAGCTTCAGTTCCAGACTAAAAAACACCCAAAAATAATTCAGCCAAAGTAAGTAAACAGCCATGTCACAAGCAAGCAATCAATATCAACTTTGAATAATGTAAAGAAGCGGTTGATTAAAACACCACAAGACAGATGACTTGGTGAAAGAGGAGGAATGGAATGCTTACGCTGTGTTGCATTGTCCTCCACACAACCCTCTGGGAGCAGCAGCAGAGAAATGAAGAAGAAAGAGATTTAATTGGACATCGGAGAAATCGAGAGACAGAGAGAGAGAGAATAGCAGCAAAAGGATGTCTATTAGTTAGTGAAGCAAAAAGTTAAATGATTAATGGCGCTCAATCCACCAGCCTCATCTCACTATGAGATTTAGTACCTCAAACCTTTTCATCTACAATGAATTTTCTGCTGTGAAATCTGCTGCCATCAAATCTGATCAATGCAAAAATCGGGGCCAGCATACAAACAGCAGCGTTACATGGAGAATTAGACTAATAATAACAGTAGTTATTCCTTCAATGCAATCAGCTCAGCTTAACAAAATATACATAAGCTTTAATGCTTAAAGAAATATATAAGGATTGTACCTGCTTCATAAATTAACACAAGGAAATGCAGATACAGAGCAAGAGGAGCGAGGTGTGATTACGTGAGTGAGAAGTTACTCTGAGCAACTTTTACTTTTCTTAGAAAACTTTTTTTCCCCATTTTTTACAAGAAGTTGGCCTGAGAGCATGTAAAGATTAATTATTAAAGAAGGTGCAACCTGTGGATTCTCTCTAAATGTGCTTTAGCCTTTTAGTATTCTTTTCCTTTCACACTTTTTTTTTAATATGTATGTTATGAAGCAAAGGAGGAGGTTTGGTTCGATTTATTTTTTTCAAACAAGCAGGGGTGATTTGAGACTCTTTGAGACACTTTAATTTCATCTAAAAACTTCCATCATCCAACTTCATTAAAAAATAATCAAACCCTCTGAGACCACCAACATTACTGTTTTTAAGAGGCTGTAGCAGGCTATACTGGTATCATATGAATCTAGAAAATCTAAAAAATGCATTGGTACCGTTTCATGCCAGCTTGTCAAGAAGGAGGATAAACAACGCTCCAAAGTTGGGCTAAATTTTGGCGAGGGAAAACTGGCATGGTGATTTTCAAAGGGGTCCCTTGACCTCTGACCTCAAGATACAGTATGTGAATGTAAATGGGTTCTATGGGTACCCATAAGTCTCCCCTTTACAGATGTGCCCACTTTATGATAATCACATGCAGTTTTTGGGCAAACAATTTTTTTTTTTAATGTAGTATAAATGTGTTATTTTTGCCTGTACTAAAAATGATGTGTTTGAATATTTCTGCATACTGTATCTCTAAACAATCTTGGAATTACATAAAATTGACTGGAAAGCTGAGACTTGTGGATCCAATGAGCCCCATTGTATTCATGTGTGATGATGTTAGTCCCCATAGTAGGTATTTCACATAGTGAGACCATTTTTTAAACTTGACGTCACTGTATAAAATGACCTAAAAAGCAATACAGAATGACTGAGAGCCTTACACCATTATATTCCATTTTATTTGTATTAATATTTTGAATAGAGAGAAAAAGTTGCTCCCCTTCCAGTGGACGCCATGGGACTTTATTTTGGAAACAAACATGTACGATAAGAGGCAAATATATTTTTTATCCCGTTTGAATTGCGCCATGAATCACAGATATGATGTTTGTCAATGTAAAAGATAGTTTTGCAAGTCAAGAAAGTCACAGTTTGTCGTTGGTTTGTCGTAGTATCATTTAGTTTGTGTGAAACCGCTCAGTGAACTACATCCCTCGTATCGCACAATATACGTCACCAACACTAGCTAGCTTGCCAACTTAGCTATGACCACGCATAAATGAAACGTTATCTTACCTGGTGTTTTTTATCCAGCTACTCCTGGTCTTTTCGTAGCTTGAGTGAGAGAGACGTCACTTACGTAACTTTTAATTGTGTAGTCTTTCTAATTACGTATTTTCACAGTCTGAAACTTCAACAGTTTTACAACAAACTGAGGCTTTCTTTACTTGCAAAATGATGTTTTAAATTGACAAACATCATATGTGTGTTTCGTGGAGCAATTCAAATGGAATCAAAAAAAATATTTGTCTCTCGCCGTTGACATGATGGGACGCTGAAATAAGGTCCCATCATGGTTCATGACTTCACCTCTCTATTGTCACCTGGCGCCTGAATTTAGTGTTTTCCTTTACATAAATAAAGACATTTCCACCATAACTTGATGCAGAAAAGGCAGAAATTGGTGTATAAAAATTCACCGAAATGCAGGAAATGAAGTGTTAACCCCCAGACTTCCCGCTTAAGTGTCCCCTCTTCCCCCCCAATATCGAAACATTAGCACATTCTCATTGGCGGCTGGGCCCCCCTAAAGGTCTGATCCTAGAATCGCCCCTGCAAACAAGCCCTGTTTATAAAGAGATGTTGAATTAAAGAATAACATTTTAAAGGATCTGGTTTCACACAACCACTGCAGTGCACTTAGCGTGTTTATATCTTACTGCTACAGCTAGAATTTGGAGAGCATAGACTACTTACAGAGACCGACGCTCTGCAGCTTTTAATCTACTTCTCTGCTCCTGCACATTTTCCATTTTAATCCTGTCAAACAACTTGTACAGCAGAAGATTATCAACTGTGCCTTTTATTTAAAAGGACAATAACATATTTAATAAATGGATTTGCCAATTGGACAGAGGATTACATAATGAGGCATTTGTGAAATGGATTGGTCAAAGGACAAATTGGTGGTGACATAAAAAATATGGTTTAATAATATCCAATCCATGGCCTGACATGTTGTTATTCCACTGAATGTCTTTCAGTGTAATTTATTCACAACACTAACACAACACATTTGTTAAAGGGACAAATCTATTAAGGTTTTTCAAGACACCATGGTGTATTATTATTAAAAGGACTAACAGCGTATTATACAGTTAAAATGCCATACTGTTTGTAACTCATTATCACCGTTTATACCACAGATGTTTGCTTTAACTATCAGTCCACCTTTTGACATTTACATTTACGGCAATAATACAGACTGACATGGAAAAAAACATGTTTATGGCATATTTTACTCCTTTTACAATTACATTAAGATCTATTT
Organism: Helicolenus hilgendorfi; assembly: GCA_916700815.1. Classification (NCBI taxonomy): domain Eukaryota; kingdom Metazoa; phylum Chordata; class Actinopteri; order Perciformes; family Sebastidae; genus Helicolenus; species Helicolenus hilgendorfi. The sequence continues at coordinate 1,483 of CAKALG010033899.1, read as the reverse complement.
AAAATGTGATATCTATTAGGTCCTTGTTAACACATAGAGACATCACAGCAACATACATTTTGTAGCACAAGGGGGAAAAGATGACTTGGTGACTTGTAGGCATTTAACACCTTGTCAACTTGATGGCCTCTGTGTTGCTATATACTGGAGCCTGACACAGACAGCCACCTACCCATCGTATTTCAGTGGCATGGGGTGGTGAAATGGATCTTTTTATAGCATCAATTAGGATTTGTCATCATCGTGAAGTTTGGTGGGTGGATTTTGAATCTGTTTTTGCCTCCTCAAGACTGATTCTCAGAGCAGTAAATTCTGGGATACGGCACCGGTCACATTTTTAGTGATTAAGTTAATTTGACAATCTGTTCTAATGGCTCTTTTCCTGCAGCAAAACACAATCTGAGGAATCTATCTGAAACATTATGTCGAACAAGGTTAGAGCAAAGCATGTATTCTCTACAACCTCTGGCACTGAGAGTGTAAGAAACGAAAATAGTTCAACTCTGTGGAAGACACACAGAACTGGCATGGACTACATGAACATGGATTTACAATGATTTTTTTCTGGCCTTTGGACTTGAACCCTGGTAAATTGGCCTTAAGCTCAGTCTGCCGCCCTGCACCAAGTATATTTCAAAAATTCTCAACACACTTCTGAAAATCAGTTGATCTGATAAAATATAGAGTGAGAAAGGAAATGTTCAGCCTCATTTTCTGGTAGAATATAGACTCCTTCAATGAAACCATCATGCATTGGTTGCTTCAGACTTAAGTAGGCTTCAAAGTGAAAGCCCAACAATTAGAGATTTATTTTAGGAATGTATTGGTGTTCTGAATGATCTGACCCTAGATTATTTTCTACTTTACAGTTATCTCTCTCTAAGAATAAATGCCTAATTTATATCCTGTTAATTTGGATAATTTACCATTATTCATTTTTTCCATTTAATACTATAAATAAAAATCAAAATGGCCCTTTAAAGTTTGATTCAAGTTATTTTTTTCTATTTTATTTAACAATTCATTAATTTCTTTATACCAGAGGTTCTCAATCTTTTTTCAGCCAAGAACCCCTTACAAGATGTAGAATATACGAGGGACCGTATGTCCCTTGAATAATTTGACGTAGGCTATTTTTTACACTTCTCTGTGAAAGAACAACACAAGACAAATATATTCTGTGTCCTGACAACTGGGCTGATTATAAAAATGAAATATTTTTCACTGAAAAAAATAAATAATGATATCATGATAATTTAAATGAATGAATCTAAAAACTTTTCACAGACCCCCTGAGTGCCATAGGCCCCACTTTGAGAATCACTGCTTCATACACTGTCCGATCGCAGTTTACTATATTGTTTATGTCGTCTCTGTACATACCAGTCTATCCAGGCTTGTTCCAGCCGCTGTGGTTGGCCTCTCTTCGGGGGTGTAGGGTCTGAAGCGAGCACTGAACACATCTGAGATGCCGCGTGCAGAT
>CAKALG010033898.1:0-16120 GCA_916700815.1 Helicolenus hilgendorfi | reverse complement strand
GAGCAGGAGTGTCGCGAGCAGCACGAGAAGGCTGGCGCAGTGGGAGTGGGCAGAGCTGCAGTGCATCTTGTTCTTCTTACAGACGCACACTTGAACTTTGACCTCTGTGTTGTTGGACAAAGGGGGCACCCCCGAGTCAGTGATGAGCAACGGGACCTGGTAGTTGGCTTTCTTCAGACTGTGCAAAAGCATGATTTGGGAGTGTGTGTCTGTTGGGGAAGAGAAGAAGAGGGAGGTTTAATGAAGTGAATGTGCAATAATCCCCCATCCTGCGTGTGTTGTCCATCTATTTTGCGTTTAACAGCTGCCCATTTTGCAAAGCAGAACTAAATGTGTGTATTGTGACACAAAACTTTTTATAAATGCCTCAAGTAACCGTCTGCCAAGCCATTCTTGACAACTGAAGCGACACAAATTGGCACCACTTAAGTTGCGTAAGATTGTTACATTTTGTTGCATCATACTTTCAAATTCCTTAAGAGACACAAAAGGAAATGCTGGAGCCAGTTCACTTCATGCTGAAATGTGCCACGATATGAAAAGCTGCACTGTGTGACATATCAACAAACAGCTGACTTTCAGCACCATCAGGTTTCCCTCATTAAGTTGGTGTAATTGTGCTAAGTTGTTAAAGCATTTATCATGTTACACTTCAGCGTTTTCAAAGTGATAACAGTTAAAAGTTAAAAACTTAAGAGAGTTTAGTAAGTTCCACCTCAAGCCCCAATGGCAGCTTCAGTGTTAGGACTAAACAGATGAGATATAATGTGTTAATTAGGGATCTTTAGAGATTTTGTTACGTCAGACTAGCTGTTTCCCAGTTTTTATGCTAAGCCTGCTGGTGGTACCTCCAAATTTATCTTAGATATAGAGTGGAAACAACCTTCTCATCTAACTCCATGGGCAAGAAAGCAAAGTGTATTTCTCAAAATGTCGAACTATTTCTTTAATCTTTCACCTGTCCGTATGTTAAATCTGACTAACTATAATTTTGAAAAGACAGATTTGAAAGTCTAGATTCAAAATTGTATTGACCTATTGGGTTAAGAAAATAAAACATGCAGTAAAATATCTCTGTTAGTGTGTGTTTGTGGTGTGAAAGCAAACAAACCACAGGATTTTATGATAGCACATATGTGATTTTTGCGTGACTTCAAAAGCTAAACTGCTTATAAACCCATCTGCTGTTTGTGAAATGTGTTCAGGAAGCGATCTTATAATTGATCCGTATTTAAGGCCATGTATATAAGCATGTCAGTGTGTGTATTTTCACTAATTAATGGGTCAAAAGCTGTTAAAATTGCTGTGCTTGTATCCGACTCTGTGTCAGTTCATTAAATCCGTTAAAAAGTGTGTGACTCGGGGAGCACAAGGACACGCGTACTGCGTGTCCGTGTGCTCCCCAAGGTTCCGACTATGTGTTCGCACCAGTCACCTGGTGCTGCATAAACTTCTGTAGAATTTGAATTCCCTGACATATGTCCTGATGATGCAGGATGACAAACGCCAAAACACACCAATCAACGAGTTACCTGTCAGTCTGTATAACTTCATTTTTTACTCCTCTTGGTTAGTTTGTAAAAAGTCAGTGTGAACAAGAACCGGAGCAGAACTAAAATGCAACAAAATATTATTTTTGTCCCTTTGGTCCGGACCAAATCAACCCAACTACAGGTGTGAAAGCACTCTTAGTATTCATAAACCAAATCATAAACAATTGTAGTAAGAAGGATTGCAACTATTGCAATGGCAAAAACTGATGATATTTTCACATAGCTATACAGTATACTGTTGAGGTATAACCACCAGCTCTCCTACCTGTGGTTCCATACACACACACACACACACACACACACACACATACAGTCCTACATTTCCAACAGTGGACAATCATGCTACTAGAAACCAAGTGTGGACTATTTCTGGTCATTTAAAAAAAAAAAAATCGAGTAGAAAAGATGTACTTTCAAGGTCTTTTCCCAGAATATTTTTGCGCTTTCAATTTCTTTTTAAAGAAATTGCAAAAAGAAGGAACTTGCACCTATATAAGATGGGGCCTTCCATGTACTGTAGTGGAACTGTCCCCTGTTGGCTAAGGAGTCCCCTGTTGGTGAATGTGTAACGAAGTCCCCTGTTGGATAGGAATGTAAGTGCACATCCACACACAGCCGAGACGAGCACAGTGCCAGTCCATTTCACTGGGAGCGGGCTCTTTCTCTGCTCGCCCTATCTGTCTCTTCCAGCAGTGGTGATTGAGGAGTGTCTGTACCTCCCTCTCCCGCTGTCAGTCACAGTTAATACCTCTGGGCAGGTTTTAGCTCTGCTCTGTCACTCAAACACACACAGACAGCACTGCCGCTCATGCAACCCTGAATCAATGTCTTGGTTGTCTGTCTACCCTCCTCCTCCCTCTCATCCTTGTATTATTTTACTCTTCATCCTTATCATGTGATCCGTACTAGTTAAGACTTACCTGTATCCAGCATTCATATTAACACTGTGTGACAGCTTATACAATTGTGCTCAACCCTGGAATATTCTTGCAATGAAATTTACTTTTGCTGTTTTTCAATAGGTTACCTGTTATTAAACTCCATTATTATGTCTGAAACAGTTCAGTTCATAGAGCATACACATTTCTTTTCAAAATAAAATACTCACCGTTGACCCTGGTAACCTTCCATGTTTTATCTAGGCCTTGCTGTTTTGCCAGTTCTATCGTAAAGGGTGCAGCGTTGGGCGGTAGGTCCTTATCCCGACCCCCAACTATGGCCACATTCATGTCATGGGCGTCTTCACACACCTGCGCTACTGATGGAACCACATAGGGGGCATTGTCATTGTAGTCTTCCAGGTGAATGACCAATGAGCCGGTACCTGTGGCTGGAGGGCTGCCTGGAAACACAGAAAAATACACACATATTAGGATGGGGAAAAGACAAAGGTGTTGATTGACTCACTCTGCAGAATTTAGTGCACTGCTGTAGGCCTGGATGCTCATCACTGTGTGGAGAATGTGAACAGTAACGATCTGGGCAGATGTGAAAAGAGCAATAACACAATGTGGCTGCAGTAAAACATGGTGTACTCACGATTATTCTAAAGTTAATTCTCCTTTAAATGTTTTTCATTCTGTCATGTCAAAACGTATTCAGCTGAATGAAATCCAAGAGCAAAGCAAGCCCTGATGCTTTTTAAAGAGCAATTTGCCAATAAACCTAATAACATCCATCCTGCTCTTTTCTACTCCGCTGACCTAATTCGACCCAAACAAAACAAAAATGTGTGTAATTTTAATGCCGCAAGAGCATGAATCACAGTGGCTCATGTTTTGCAAGAGAACATTTTGACTTGGCACACGGCCGGCTTCTGTGTTTGTATGAGATTACACCTTATTGAAGGATGCTGGGTTAAAACGCAGCTTGGCTCTTCTCTATTACTGCTCTCTGTTTCACTGCGATTAGAGGTTATTAAAAAAATCCACACGGCATCCACAACAGCTCCAGAGGTCAGTCAGCAATTAACACCTAAAGACAAGATCTGTAATTGGAAAATGGGTCTCCTCCACCTTTTCAAGGAAAAAAAAATATTCGCGGACAATTTAGGGCAGACAGGAGGTGAAAAAACAAGTCAAGATATATGTGCAATAAATGTCAAGTGATGCTGGAATGAAACCCAGTCTGGGTGTTTACGATGCGGTTAGAGAAAGCTGCACACACCGAGCAGGAAATGTTCCCGTCGTAAAATGCTGATTAGGTGAAAGTTAAGTTTTTAGGACAAACTAAACTAAAACTAACTAATGAAGCAAAATCACTTCATCGCTGTTTTAAAGTTGAAATATGACATATGACTTAGAGGTAAGTCTTTTCCAGTTTTATAATAGACAGGTTAGGATCTACAAAATATAATTTTAACCATAACATTAAGCTTTCCGATCCATCGCTGAATGTATGCAGTTTACAATGAAAACAGTGGCAGATCTACCACTCAATGTTATTCATACTTTTTTATGTCAATTTGCAGAAAGAGACAGACAAAAGAATTTCTAGCCAACGGTTGATTTTGCAGGCTGAAATGACAACTGTTGCTGGTAGAGTTAACCAGCTATAGCTAACCAGCTAATCAAGCTAAAATCAACTTCATGCATTGGTTGAAAACGCTGCCTCTGGCTGATTTCTTTATGTTCCTGCTGACTAGTTTAAAATGAAAATCTTGTAAAAGGGTTCTTAAATATGCACTTGATGGCTACATACATCATATTGTGCTAAAAGACTGAGGCTAAAGCTGCATGTCCCAGACAGTCAGCATCCTCACCAGCTGATGATCCATGTAGAGTACACCTCTGTTCATTGGACCAAGGTTCGGCTGTTTGGTCCAGTTTAGCTCACGTCAGTAATCTCGGTTCAGATCAAAGTGAAAAGTCAGAACGTCCGGACCAAACAAGGTAGGTGTGAGGATCTCAGACTCTAAGATGTTTCGGTTTGAAATTCTCAAAGACACCTTTGACAGCTTTTTTTTTACATTGACTTAAAATGGAGACCCAAGCACTGGTGTGAAGTTATCCTAATGTCTTTCATTTAGATGCCATAAACACATAGTATGGGTGTAAACATGCACAGCGATAGACTTATCCCACATACTCCAAGTCCTGTCTCTGTATATGTGCAGGAACTGCTTACCTCGGGAAATACCCCAGGCTACATAACAGAAATGTCAAATACACCTGAAAATAATTCAGATGGAAAATTTCTCATCTCTATGCTGAGGCTTTTTTTATTCACACACAACCTCTTAAACAGAAGCAACATAAAGTGTTGCCCAGGCTGCTAAATCCCTGTGGCAGGGCGATGGAGGCAAGTATCCAAGTGCTAAATATTTACTATTTGTGTAAATGCATGAACATACTGTATGTCAAGTGTAGTGGAAACCTTAAAGGCATGAGTAGGTGCAGGTCCTCAAGGGTAATGGCAGTAATCCAACTTGATATACACCCATAGAGCCACCTATCCACCCCCCACTCCTCCACACACACATAAAAGAGGCCACTCTCCCTCCCTGCATTCCCACCAACGCCACATGCACTGGGTCAATAACAAAGCTGAAATAATCTCACTGTGCCAGTGCAAAAGTAGCCGTGATAACAGTGAGTTAATATACTTCCATCAGATTTTTTGAAGTTGGGTGTAGCACCATAATATTTTCATTCAGAACAGAAGACAGAAGAGAAATGAATGATGGATGGCAGAAAGCAGACTGGCTTATATTCACCTGCGAGCCAAAACATTCTCTGCTTCATAACAGTCTGCAGAGAAATCATATCTACAACTGGTAAGTGTTTATCAGATAATCATCATGATTTGTTTGTTTTGCTAAGCTCCAAACTTTAATTTCATTCTCAGCTGTAAAGCCATCAGCAGATTGTGATTGGGACGGATAGGGAGAAATCAAATGTAATGGTAGCGAGTTTGGCATTTTCCACTGTATAATAATCGTGAAATGACTGCTGTCTCTGCGCTCGGGTTGCTTTTCTGCATGGAGTCAAGGAATGAAACAAAAACAGCAAACAGTCCTTATTGTAGATAAGTACGGCTGTGACAGTATCAGCTGCAGATCAAGAGCTGAGAGGAATTACTTTAGCGAGAGCGGACGGAAAATGTGTTGAAAAGCAAATCAAAGACAGCAGCTCTTCAGGCGAGACCTTAGATAATCTATTATCACTCGACACTCGAGACCAAGAGAGTGAGGATGGGGCTCGGATCCACCCGTCTGAGAGAAGATGAAAATTTCAACCCATCTGTAGTGGGAGAGGCCGTCTCTGTGCTTGGCTAGCTTTAAATGAAGCTGTTTGTCTTCCTAAACGAATACTCCCCACACCTAATCACTCTAATTCTCTGCTCCTCTCTTCTCCTACTACTCCTTATCTCCATTGCATCATGCCCATGTCATCATCAGCCTGCCACGGCACCAATGAAGCTTGTCTGCTGGCCTCTTCTTCACACCGCTTTGTCACTAAAGTTCTGATTAAACACGCTGCAATTTATGGGTCTTTGCCACTACAACGTGTCTACCCAGCTCTGCGTGTTAGGCACTGAAAAGTACATCAAAAAGTAAAGTAGGTGATATTAAAGAAAGATGGGACATGGGAGGATTTGCTGTGATGCCAAAAGAACATGGTAATTATCAGAGTGTTGAAAATGTGTAAAAAACTGTCCTCTCATTGTCTTGTTGGAGTTGTTCGGTGTCGAAAATGTATTCATTGCTACATCAAGTTATCAAACTGTGCTGGCAGCAGAGAGTTCCTGTCTAATTAACAGAGGTTTCAATCAACAGTGAAACAAGATTAAAATGAGGACAAAGGTCTGTGCTGTCTGCCTCTTAGGAAGTGTGTGTGTAATCCTGTAATGCTGCGTTTGTGGGTTATTTAAGGCTCAACTCTCTTCCTCTAGTAACTCAGATAACAATTGCCGTCGGAGTGACTTACTCAATTATTTTGTTGTTTTGGCAATTGCTACGTTCCAAACGCAAATTGTCAGACTTAATGGCCACGTTGGTGAGTAGAGAGTAATGAAACAACAGCCACAGCAAACAGTGAATATGGCAGTTTAACAGAAGACTGTTCCAGGTCTGTGCCCATATTTCCTTTCACAATGCACAATTCTAGTAATACGCTGTATGTCTATAATCCTGTTATTGATATGCTCTCTAATGGTTCTGTCTTATTCTATGGCCAAGACTGAAGATTTGTTTATCAATTTTGCTTTGTTTTAGTTATCAGAGACTTGAAAGAATGGCAACAATTTCATTATTATTATTAGCATGTTCTTAACTATTGTAAATATTGTATTGTTTTTTATATATCTAGGATACCTAACAACATCAGGCAAAGGCACTTGGGTACATATACATATTTGTTTAAATGCTGATTAAATCAAATTAAATTCAACTATCAGGACTAAAGGCCCTATTTTACACCCAGCGCACAGCGCAGTGCAACCGTCATTGCTAGTTTCAGATCGACAAAGTTGTCATTTTCACACCCAGCGCCCACGTTGTGTACAGTAAGTAGCAAATGTACTGTAAGATACGTCTACAAGCGCTTCACAACACGCATACACTCAATTGTTGATGGGACAGAGAATTGAGAGACGGCAGAGGCAGAGTTTCCACTCGCCAAGCACCACATACATCTACTCGCCCACTTTCACTTCGCACACGAGCAGATCCGTTTCCTCAGCAGAAAACCTCTCGTATCCAAATTGACAAATCCGCCTTTTAAATAGCAATGCACCCGATGCAGGCGCACCTGGCTTTTAAAGGTGGATGACACTCTGATTGGTTTAATTTTTGTTACGCCCAAAACACACCTATGATTAATTAAGAGACTAAATACAGCCCCTTTGCACCTTCCATCAAATCCATCAAAAAGTTGTAGAAACATTTCATCAAAAAGCTAGCAGGGCTTGCATAATTTCTAGGACTGTGTATATAACAAGAGACATCTTTTTCTGCATAAGCCTTCCCTCCTTGTCTTTATTACAGTCCAGCTCCCCTCAGCAGTGGTTGACCCATGGGGATTACAATGTATTGTAAAACTTAATCCTAATGTGGCTTCAAGCGAAGTTTCAATTTGTCAAATCTGAAGTAATCCAATCACCTTTGAGGCTCTGACATTTTGCATATTGCTAACAGGTTAAAATAACATAAATGTAGGTGGAAATCCCAGCACTGTTTTGCTCTGCAGCCCTCCCTTTTTGCTCTCCTTTATGTAAGCTTTAATTAAATTGCTTGGATGAAGTCAGAAAGTTTTGAAACTTGCATGAGCTAAGTAACTTCTTTATTCAAGTGAAGAGTGTTTTTTTGTACAAATGAGATAATTAATGATGTATTATTTCACTGAAAAATGTAACAGTCCAAAGCTAAAATTAACTTTCTACAAGTGGGGATTGATTCTGATAAATTGGTTTCAGAGCAGGAATTACACTAATTAACGAGTGAGATTAGGTTTAATTGTCTTCATCAAAGTCCCTCTTCAATATTAAAAGGACTGAAGCCCGCGAGCCAGTTCAGGCAGACAACTCCAGTAGTGGTGCTACACTCCCACATGACAAACTCCGCTAAATTCATCATACATACCCAACGCACCCTGTGCAATATGCCAGCCAATTTAAAATGACTTTGGTCTGGTATGCAGCTGCTGTAATACTCAATTGCAAACAATTTCTGTAAAACACCATCTGGAAATCAATCAACCAATCAATAAATCAATCAAGTTTATTTAAAGTGCAGAATGACCATGCGGCATGGTCTCAATGCACTTTACAATTAAAAAAAAGAATACATTACCAAAGCACACCGCAAGCAAATAAAATAATAAACATTAAAAGTAAAACAACTACAATAAAAAACATCAATGTTAAAGAGATGTTAAAAAGGTGATTTCAACTGAACATACTTATTTAACATGTAACGGAAAGCCATTCCAGAGATAAGTAGGCGAATGTTCTGAAGCCAACAGATTTCTTTTAAACTGAAGGAATTACCAAGAGACCAGCATCATGAGCAAAGAGGGCGTCCCTCTGGTGTAATTATCTCAGGTGGTCCAAGACCGTGCAAGGTCTTATAAGTTAAAAGAAGAACCTTAAAATCAGCTTTCGCTTGTATTGGTAACCATTGAGGATAGGCCAGAATGGGTGTTATATTTTCTAGTTTTAGTCAAGATTTCAGCTGCAGCATTCTGAACAAACTGAAGACTTCTAGTAGCACAACAACGAAGGCCAGAGAAAAGGACATTACAATGCTCAAGGCTGGAGGATACAAAGGCATGGACAAAAGTTTCAGCATCATACAATGATAGAATAGGTCAGATTTTGGATATTTTTTGAATATTACTGATATGAAAAAATGCTGTCTTGGTAATAGCCTTGATATGAGACTGGAATGTCAGATGAGAATCAAAAATCACTCAAAGGTTTTTGATGGTCGAGCTTTCAGAAATAATAAAGCCATCAAAGCTGACACTGAAATTCTCATACGAATGTCCATATTTGGCTGAACCAACAACTAATAACTCATGTCCATCCATTTTTTTTTTTTTTGTGATAGACATGCCCCTACATTTATGAGTTGGGAAAAGGCTATTTGGCTTTACAGGTATGTATAGCTGTGTATCGTCAGCGTAGCAGTGATAATTAATGCCATATTTGCAGATTATTTCACCAAGGGGAAGCATTTGGATGGGGCCAAGGATTGATCTCTGGGGTACACTAAACTTTCCGTCAGAAAATTCAGAGATTGTAATGTTGTAGCTTACACATTGAGTTTTATTTGATGAATATGAATGAAACCGTGAAAGTGTCACTGTCCCCTGAATACCAATATACTTAAGCCAGAATCAACAGTTATTAGTAAATCATTGACTACTCTGGTCAAGGTAGGTTCAGTGGAATGACGGGACCGAAAGCCAGATTGAAATGTATCAACGAGATTGTTATTGAATAAGTGGGTAGTAAGTTGATCCTGCAAATACCTGTAGGCTTTAATTTCAAGGTTCTCTGATCTAAGATTGTTTTTTTGGTTTTAGGGAATGTCGAAGTTAAAGACACCAAATGCAAACTCTGTATATACAGTTTTATGTAGTCTGGCGATACCTTTCTGTGGGTTAATCACTGAGCGACCCCTCTCACATACACATCATGTGATCCTTTTTTAATAGAAAAAATATTGATTATACAGTAGCATGTTCAAAGTAATATGATATATTAATTATATTTTAAACAATCAATGTTAAGCATGATAAGAAAAGTTTTGGGACTGCCGGAAGCTTACTTTACTTTATTTCTGCTCAATTATGATAAACTGAAAAGTCAAGAACATTTCACTCATAGAGCATTGTGCTCCCAGACTACTGGAAAATATTGAAACATTTAAAACTCCAGGCAACAATTTAAATATTATCCTATTTTGAAGTAAGTAATCTGTTGAAGAACACAAAAAAATGAGCTCGTACTGCATCGCAGGAAATTTACATAATGTCCACTGGCAAACACACAAAAAAATGGATATAATAAAAACATTACACAGATATGAAATTATTCCATGCAGTGTTAGTTAATCCACTCATCATAATCACGGTGAAAGTGGATAGAATACATCCAATACATTTGTGAGCGCACGTGATGTTTTTCACGGACAGATAATTTGTATTTGTGCTATTATGATATTTAGAACAATACGACAGTATTGCAGAACACTATGTTTGTGGGATGGATGCAGCAAAGATCTACGTTGAGGAATTTCTACAAGGGCCACCTTCATCACCTCCAAGCTTTTCCTTTAGGCTTTGCCCTCCTGCTCCATCTCCATCGTCCACCACTACTCCCGACAACTCCACTTGCCCGTGGCTGGCAGTTAGACAGCCCTGTTATTCTCCCGTCTTCTCCCAGAGATGAGAGGAGCAAGCAGACTGATTGACTCCCGGGGCCGTCAGGGCTAATCCATAGCTACAGGCTGCAAACTGACCTTTCTTTCTCTCTCCTTTCCCCGCTTTCTCTCTATCTAACCCCCAAAACACTCTTTTTCTCCCAACACTTTGGCTTTAGGCTAATGCTCTATTTATGTCTGACTGTCACTTTCTGTTGTTATCGCTTTATTTTTTCTTTCTGTTGTCTGACTTTTTCTCCCCCAACTGTTGTAGAAGAAGATGGAAAGACAGGGTTGTGACCGGCAGGGGTTTGAAATGTACCAATTTCAGCCCCTGCACGGTATGGTGAAGTATAAAATCCATGATCTGTTTGCGGTTGGTCTTTCCTCTTGGGGGGGGGAAATGGGTTGTAGCAATGAAGTTTTATGAGAGGAGGTGAGGGCAGGGAGCACAGCAAATTTGAAGGGGGGAAAAGTACAGCCAGTTCCATTTTCATTTTTGGCAAAGTCATACATTTGATCAATTTTTCTTACTGTGAAATAAGTCTGGCAAGTGCTCTGGCCACGAGTGAATTCACAGGATTAAAAAAAGGCCCACTTGTAGAGTTTGTCGCCAAGGACAAAGCTGAAACAAGACTATTCTTATCTGGCTACTTTTCTTTTTCTCATTAGAACAACCATTAAGTACCAGGACAGCTTAGGTACAAACAACCAGTGGATGATGCCCTTGGCTAAAAATATTCAGCATTGTTATTACGCTGATTATTTTCCTCGGCCACATAAAGGTGGACGGTGGAGGTAATGAAATAACAACAAGCAGGGACTAGAGGAAGCCAGGAGCAGGACTCACGTATGAGGAATGGCTCATTGGAAAATGTCACAATACATCATGCTGCAGCTAAACAGTCAGGAAGACTAATTCACAGGTGGACTACAGCAAGGTAATAGAGGAGAAAGATAAAAGATAAATGAAGGCTAAATCTAAAATGAGAAAGGGAGGAGATGAGAGCAAGAAAGGAGCTTTGAAGGAGAGTGATTCTGAAAAGTATGTGATTATATGAAATGTCTGCCATGCCAGCAAAATTGACTGAAATCTAGGTAATTCTATTCCCCATCACTTTACAGTGTCTTCTGGCAAAACAGGAAACTCTTTATCACGACAGCACAATACTGAGCCATCCCATTTCTCTTCATTACTGTAACCGGTTCCTGAGTCTATTCTTGTTTAAACTGTTTCACGACTCCATTCAAATACATCCATCCGCTGTATGGGTCACAATGAGTACACATTATGTTAAGGTATCACTTCTTTATCCTTTGTGTTGAACAGCATTGTACTATATTGTCATCAGTTAAGAAATGTGTTTCCACAGCCCGTGCAGAGCAGCATTATACAACCAGAAGAGGAATCAAGGCACAGACAATAAAACTACACACTGTTGGTCGGGACGGCGTTATCAGCTGTCACCACCAAACAGAAAAGTCACAAAATTGAATCTAAATATATTTGATTTGTGTACATGGACACAAATTTCCCTTTTTTTTGTGATGCTCAGCACAACTTTCAACAACGTATTTTTTGAACTTTCAATTCAATTCAATTCAATTCAAATCACGTTATTTGTCCACAAGGGGCAATTGTAGAGGCTCGTAGAGTAGTACAATTAACAATATTAATTAAAAGTAATATTAATGCTCTGGATATAGTACAGAAAAAATACTGTCTTTTAATAAAACAATTTCAAGCCTCATCTTTTTACTGCAACAGTTTCAAGACGTGCAATTCTATGGGAGCTTTCTGAAATATCTTGAAATTCAGAAAGCCTCAATTAGACAGATTTGCTTTGAAGAACTCAGTTTTTCATTGGAAGCAAAATAAGAAAGACAGGGAAGCAATTCATTTGAAAAAATTGTATTTGGTGAATTTTAGCACAACTTAACACTTACACAAACTAGTTTGTGTTGTACTAAGAAAGACATCACAAAGCCCTTGTGGATCTGACATGACGTACACTGGAGACTGCTTTGAATTTTTAAGAGTGACTCTTGCTCAAATATTGATTAAACTTCATAAGATAAGATAAGTGAATGGGTGATAAGTGTGTTTTCCTCCCTCTTTCAATCCAAAGGGAGTTAGGTCCTTATCGGTTTATAGACCACTCCAAAATAACAAAATACTAAAAGATAACAGATACAGAGATTACAGTAAATTACAAAGTGCCCAAAGATTAAAAAAATCCTAATACTTTATGGATTGTGATGATTTAAAAGGTGATGACAGTATTTAAAACTGAAAAAGAGTCACACATGCCAATTCACTTTCCTCTAGTCGGTGGAATTCATGGAACGAGCACCTGCACACCTGTAATGCTGAAGGATACGGTATCATAACTGGTTTTGTATTTTCCAGCTCCTCTCCATCCGTCTTGCCACTGTATGAGTCCCAGACCTTGTTAAAACTCCCTTCAGATAACCCACTTCATTCTGTCCCATCACTCATCGGTCTCCTCAGGGCTTCGGCTAACACTATCACATGACACCCCGCTAATCTGATTGGCTGATCAGAACTGTAAATGAATCCGGCCAGAGCCAATTACAATAGGCACAAGTCATTAAGAGAGATGACTTCGGGGAGAGAAGCGGTGCCGGGGACAGGTGCATCGCTGCTAGTCTGGCAAATTACTTTCAGAATAGAGTTTGGGTTATCAGTTGCTGCCTATTATACCAAGTGATTGGAGAAGGAGGGTGTTGATACGGCTTAAAGCAGGCTTACACTGCAAGCTCTTTTTGTGCTAATTAAACACCAAAATTGCCTTCCTTGGGAGGTTTCTTGTTTTGGTCTGCTCCCAGAAAACCTTTTTTTTTTTTTTTTTACTGTGATAAGGTGTCAGGTAAAAATGAAAAAAAAAAATGTCTACACATATAAGTGAAAAAAACTTTAATTAGGTTTGTTAAACTCACTATCCAGAGTAAGATCTAATGGCCTACTGGTCCAAACTGACGTTTTGAAAAAGCTCTTTTTAAACAGTTTACCTGTTTTACTGTGCATACAGCAATAAACCGAAATTAGTTACACATTCAAATATGATTAAAGGCCCTTTACAGGCACCTGTGCTCCCTCTGCCTACACCAGCTCCCCATTCCCAGATTGTCTATAAGCCTTTCTCACTGCAGACATTTTCAAGGTCCTGGTGTTGCAGCCCGTTCTCATTCCAGGGCGTCAAACACCTACGCTTTGTCAGGGCCATTGGCGTTTGATCCACCTCACAAGGCACCCTTAAGCGGCGGTAGGACACGCACCAAGCTTTCTGTTAACTACAACATTAACCCATCCATGGCAACAGTAAACACACAGGGAAAGTGCTGTGGTGATGTAGTTTAAAGGGCGAAAGAGACACAGTGCGAGAAGAATGGGAGTTGGATGGGTCCAACAAACACAGGGTTTTCCATCAGGAGACCACCGTTCGTTTCCCTCGCGTTAAGTTTACGCAGGATATATCCCTATTCCCTAAATTGCATCCAAGTTCTCCTCACGCTCATCTGGTGTTTGGATCTTTGTCCTTCCCACTGAAGATACGAGGAGAGAGGAATCCAGGAAACACATTTTTTACAGAAATGAGACGTCCTTTCCTCTGAACCGTCGTCTCAAGTGACAGCCATTTCTGATAACCCCAGCACAGCTGGCTCAGCTGTCGGTCGGCTTTAACAGCTCTGTAGCGACTTTCAGATGGTGAATGCTATTTCTACAGTTAACACAGATCCAGTACTTTTAAATAGTTTGTGAATAAGAAAACAAATAAAATCTATATTATTACATGAGCAATAACACTCATGTCCACTTCCGTACATAAAACTGTGCTGATGTTTCAGAGCAATCCGATCAGCTGCAGTGTCCAATCAGTAACAGATTTTGATAAAGGGGTGTGTCAGACTGATAAAAGTCTTACGCAAAGGCTCTCGTTCGCCCTTGCTCAAGTCTCCTCAGTTATTCCTCCTCACTGCTCAGAACATTTCATTATGCCTTCATTTTGACGGACTGGAACAATTTCCGGGTCAAGTAAGGGAGTTGGGATGTACTCACTGTCACCGAAAAAGGCCGAACTAATTTGCCTGCCTTTTTGACCCCATTTACTCCTGGCATTAACATGCAATCTCTAACTGGACATCCTATCTTGATAAGGAAAAATGCATGCTAATGCAAGGGGTAAATGCATGTAGAACGCACTGATTGAATCTCAGCCAGGTGTAAATGCAATGTGTACAGTGGGGCCATATTCTTAAGAAAGAACAAACACAGGACTTTCAACCAACAAACACAGGACTTTCAACCAGATCGTCGTTCGAGACCAATGTTTTGTTTTACAAGTTGACGTCTGTTACGTGTTTCATAGTGACGCCTGTCACATGTTCTCTGTACTGATGTTACGTTGTTTCCGTACATATTTGACTTAGTTTACATACTTATTACATACTTACTTAACTAAGTAGTTTTGTTGCCTAAACCTAAGTGAGTGGTTGTGTTGCCCCCCGGTGGTAGGCTACTTCACTTTCATACAGACATGTAATACTGAAGCCTCGGCAAGACAAAACTTGGCACTGACACGTTATCCTCTGGTGGACTATTACAAGCTTTGGGGTGATGTCGGGTTGTAAAATGTTGCAGAAAATATGAGATCTTCTTAATACAATTTGCACAGGAGGAGGGAATATCACAGGCCAGAGCAATTCCCTGCCAATTTTAACGTGAAAGGTGTTAATTGAGGTGGCCTTTACAGCCACTAAGAAACTGTGAGGCTGTGTAATTAAAACATCCCCCAGGCCCTGCACACCACACTACCACCATGCAGCCCGGATAACACACACACACACACACACACACACTGCCATACACAGATGGTGCCTTTAACTCTTCATCAGGAACTAAGCCGCTGACAGATTTCCTATGTTGGTCTAATGACATACATCTAGATAAACTGAAAGAAATCCTCCATCAGCCGTGTTTGCCTGATTCCATCATCTGACTTCATCTTTCATTATCTATCCCTTTCCATCTCTGCTACCCGCTCATCTCATTTCATTTGGATCCCTGTCATTAAAACTACAGCCAAAGCTGTTCATATCTCTGCAGAAGAAGCCCGCGTGGAAAATCCTGATCCACACATGTGCTGGGTGAGGACTCCTCACCGCTCCAGAAGCGGTGGGGGGAGGCGCTTTTTAAAATTTTAATCACATTGAATATACTCACTTTCCACAAAACCAGGAGATTCAGTATTTTACAAAATAACTATCCTGGTATCACTCCACTCAGACAGAGGCTCTCTTGCCGAGTGGGTAGAGCCATGTTAGTTTTAGCATGCCAGGCTCGGCGATGACTTCTGATCCATGGATGAATCAGTATTCCAAGGACACGAGAGAGGCAGGGCCCGATAACAGCCAGCAGAGAGAGACGTTCCTTCCCTGGCAAAGCCAAACAAAGGTATTCTTTAATTACAGACGTGAACCTGTTTACAAGGTGGCGACTTCCCCAAGAGGTTCCGCTACAAGTCGAGACATGAAAGACAAGAGGCAGCCATGGAGGGACGAGGAAGAGGGAGACAGAGGTTGGGGAGGTGGTACCAAAGCGCTAAAGTGAGAGAGACACAGTGTGTATTTGGGGTTAATGAGGCGGCGCGGCAATACAGGGGAGGCAACAGAAGGCGAG
>CAKALG010033897.1:0-17017 GCA_916700815.1 Helicolenus hilgendorfi | reverse complement strand
GCTGCCAGTATGTCCCTGAGCAACCAGGGGATCCATTGTTGTTCAGGGTCAGGTTACAGCCTCACCACGGGGCCCCACCCTGCTCTCTTGGCAGTTCACTGCTGTTTTGAACAAAGTTGCCTCCTAATGCCAGGTTCCTTGACATGGATATCAAGAGAATCCTTTAGGAGAGAAGGGGAGAGGAATGCCCGGGGAGGAGAAGGAGGAGGAGGAAAAAAAGCCTCCTACACAACCACCATCTGCCTTAGAGTTGGTTGTGTCTTTTCAGCCAGTCGGTCCCAGCGCCACACCAAAGTTAATGGGTGAGATTGTGTAACTGCTTTCATCTAGTCAGCTGGGGCTCTAACAGGCAGCGACTGAGCTGCTCAGATCCTCCTCTGAGCCGAGCTTCAAGGGCAGCCATTTTAGGAGCTGACTATGTGCGCTTAGGTGTTCAGCCAGCACACAACATGGACCCACAGATCTGATCCTCTTCCTCAAAGGCAGGAGCCGCCTGACACTGGAGAGCTGCTGACAGAAATCTATCTGCCAGATGTACAGGCACTGTACCCAAGCCCCATGCCCACATGGCTCAGCAGAAAACATCTCGCACTCGTGCCAGGCTGACTTTGCCTGGTCCTTTTTCATTTCTCAGGGACATTATCTCTCACATGAAGGGATTTCCAAGCGTTCCAAAATAAAGACAGAATAGGTCAGAGAGAGTGAGCGGCACGCACCGACACTTTATGGAGAAAAAAAACTGCCAACCGTGTTCCACGAGGGGGTCTAAAAATGTGTGGTATGCCTGAACTTCTTTATCTCCTGAGCTCTGAAACCCTGAGGAGAAGAAGAGGGGGAGAGAGAGGAGCAGCAGGGGGAGAGCAGGCCTGAAGGGGAAGGGTGGGAGGAGAAGGGAGGCAGCGAGCGAGAGAGCATGACAGAGCCACCTGGAATACCTTCAGCAACCGAGGACAAAGCCCGGGCTCCCCAGATTCCAAAGTCTACTGACATTTGTTAATCACCAACCGGTCTCTCTGCATCGGCGAGCTCTGCCAGCAGTCACACCCTCTACTCAAACTGTCTGACAGCAGCTGCTCTGTCTGAAAGAGGGCCTTTGAATAAGCCAGCATTAAGCTGATTAGGAGTACAGAGGTTTTGTCCTTAACTGTTGGTGAGCGCTACCATCTCATGCCGTCGGGGGGCAGAGAAAATATTATTATCCAGATGATTCATCTGGCAAACAAGACGGGATGTTGCATCTTGTCAACCTGCACGCCCTCAATAATTAATGACCCACTGATTGGAAATGACAGCCTACTTTTTAAAGGAAAAAAATACAGTGGAAATAACAGCAGGTAGCCAGGGCCATGGTAATTGATTTTTGCAGAGATGAGATGACAACATCAGAAAAATCAATACATTTTAGTTTGGAGAAAGAGGAGCAAATGTAAATGTATAATAATGCTTCAAACTCTGATCTCTTTGGCCCACATTCTCCACCAGCAGAGAAAGACCTCATAGCAGAAGAAGTGCAGAAACCGGTACGTCACAGACCGGCGAGAATCTGGCCTCTTGCACTAACAGGAGATAAGGAGCTGGGAGATCAAGATGGCTACTCCCCATCCTCTGATGTCATCAGCCCAGGAGAAACTCAACACACCAGATCTGATAGTGTGCTTAACAGTTGCTGATACACAAATAACACACTGTCTAATATAATGGCAGATGCTATTAGCTACCAGGTGCCAGTGGTCAACAATACTATTTTGAAACCTGACCCAGGCACACGTTAGATACTGTACGTGTATATTAGGGCTGTCAATCGATTCAAATATTTAATCTCGATTAATCGCAAATTAATCACACATCCCAAACTATAAAATAAAGTGAATCTATAAAATGCATCTTAAAAGGAGATTTATCAAGTATCTATCAGTACTCATCAACATGGGAGTGGGCAAATATGCTGCTTTATGCAAATGTATGTATATATATTTATTATTGGAAATCAATCAACAACACAAAACGATGACAAATACTGTCCAGAAACCAGCCGTCAGTGTGTCAGTGTGCTGACTTGACTATGACTTGCCCCAAACTGCATGAGATTATTATAAAGTGGGCATGTCTGTAAAGGGGAGACTCGTGGGTACCCATAGAACCCATTCACATTCACATATCTGGAGGTCAGAGCTCAAAGGAAACCTTTGAAAATGGCCATGACAGTTTTTCCTCACCAAAGTTTAGTGTAAGTTTGGAGCATTATTTTACGGTCCCATATTGTAAAAAGTTAGATTTTCATGTCTTTTATATTATAAAGCAGATTTAAGTGCTATATAAATACTGTTAAATTATCAAAATGTTCAATATATGAAGAAATACACACAGCTCGTATTCAGAAATTGTGCATTTGAAACAAGCCATTAGGATTTCTGTCCATTTGTGATGTCACAAATATACAATATTTAGACCATTACAGGGTTTTAAACATAAACATTCTAAATGTGTCCAGTTTATTTCCTGTTGCAGTGAATGTACATAACATCAGCTGACAGGAAGTAAGTATGGACACAAGCCGTTGCCTAGCATCGCAATTCTGTTGAAATTCTGTTGAAATGCACTAAAACGGAGCGTTTCAGACAGAGGGTAAATACAGGTATATTCAGACAGACAGTACGAGGAAAATAAAGTAGTTTTTTTTACATTACAGTATGTAAACATGTTGTAGTGGAAACACAAGTAAACTGACACGCAAAATACAAGTATGAACCTGAAAATGAGCACGATAAGGGACCTTTAACCTCTTTCGCGACAAGCTAGCATGAAATGGTTGGCAACAATGGATTCCTTATGTTCATCTGATACCGGTATCTTCACTCTAGCTTTAAAACTGGGCCTGAGACAACCTCCGAAAGATCGATTGTGTTAATGCATTAAAGAAATCCATTAAAACAAATTTGTGTTTACGCGTTATTATGACTAGCTGTCAAAGTTAACGTGATAGTAACGTGCTCACACAGTGTATATATTGTGTGTATATATATGTATATTTTTCCTTAACCTAACCAAATAGCTTTGTTGCTTAAACGTAACCGAACTGCAACTGAAAATAATTTAAAAAACAAAATAATAAGTCAACTAAAAAAAGGCGACTCGTGGGACTCGAACACTAGTGTCCAGGGTGGAAGTTCTAAAGTTGACCAATTCATCCACCACAACATACTCCATGCTTGTACTTTGTCGCTCTTTATATTACTACTACCAGGTGTAAATAGCCGAATAGCTGCTGTGTGACTTTTCTCATCCGGGGAAAATAGATACAGGGTATTATATAATATAATAGAATACACCACAAACCAGGGCATTGGATGTGCATTGAAATGATCAAAGAGTTGAAATAACACCTCTCTAACATGAGTCTTAACAAAAGTATCAAGGCTATTGCACTCCATTGGTATCTGCACAGGTGCTCGTCTGTCCACCTGCTCTTTATAGACAAATATGAGACAAAATAAACGTGAACACATGTTAAAAATACCATTAATAAATGTGTTATAAAGCAGCTAATTTATGGTGTACTAAACATGATTTTTTTCATCCAAACCACATTCTAAACATTTAGTTCACATGGTGATCATATTCATCAAGAATGCTCCATAAACTAAAAACTGAAAATTTATATTCATGATTAACGGGAAGACGTATAAATAGCACAACATTACACAAACATTCCGCGTATCATGAGGACGCATTTTAGCCTTTTTGTGTGTCATTTACGCCACACAACAAAACTACAGTAACGTCCGCAGTTAGTTTTACGCACGGGACACACTACTTGCTCCTGACGTTTCTGGTGTGTCCCGGGCAAAAACACTTCATTAGGTTTCGGAAAAACATCATGGTTGGGCTTAAAATAAGTACGTAAACTAAGTCAAATACGTACGATAACAACGATAGCAGAACTACGGAAAACACGTCACAAACGTCACTAAACAACATGTGACAAACGTCACTAATGTTACTTACAAAACAAAAAACCCGTCTCCTTAATATAATATAATATAATAAGCGGTCTTTCTTGTTTCATTCTATGTCTCTAGCTCTGAGCGTTGCATATTCACGCTGATGCATTTAAATTGGACTCAGTCCAGACTTCATGGTGTAAAAATTAATTAAATTAAATTAAATTAAATCTGGCTCAGAAAACCATGCCAAACTGTCACCATCTCTGTCTAACCTCACTACAACTGTAAATGTTAGAAGGATATATCCAAAACTGTGAAAATGTGGCTTCAAAGTCTAAAAAAAAAATTGGCTTCAAAATCAAGTATTGAGTACATCCGACCTCACTTGGTGAGATTTGTTGACATGAATTCAGCTTTTGCAGCTCTTTGCTGTGATTATTTAATCATACGTTCATAAGCAGGCACAAGAAGTTTGAGGCACACCACTGTGGCAAAGCAAACCGCTCAATAACCAGCAGCTTCTGCATTCTGGCACTCTGCGTCAATAACTAATATTCTGATTTTATAACAATCTCATCAATGAAAAAGCTGCTGGTATGTCATGTAGCAAATGTTTGCTTTTTCAATCAATCTGTTGATTTTGTCATTCAGTTTACTAGCAGTTCCTCACATTTGAGAAGGTGGGACCATTAATTATTTGGTAATTGTGCTTGAAGAACAGCTTAAAGGTCCCATATCGTGCTCATTTTTAGGTTTATAATTGTATTTTGTGTTTCTACAAGAACAGGTTTACATACTGTATTTTGTGTTTCAAAACTTTATTTTCCTCATACTGTCGGCCTGAATATACCTGTATTCACCCTCTGTCGGAAACGCTCCGTTTTAGTGCATTTCAACGGAATTGCAACAGAATTGCGTTGCTAGGCAACAGCTTGGGTCCATGTTTACTTCCTGTCAGCTGATGTTATTTACATACACTGCAACAGAAAATAAATTGTTTACATTTAACACCGTGTAATCGTCTAGATATTGTATATTTGTGACATCACAAATGGACAGAAATCCTAACGGCTTGTTTCAAATGCACAATTTCTGAATACGGGCTGTGTGTATTTCTCCGTATATTGAGTGTTTTGATAGTTTAACAGTATTTATATAGCACTTAAACCTGCTTTATAATATAAAAGACATGAAAATCTGACAATATAGGACCTTTAAAAGACAAATCTGATTATGAAATTTTCTGTCCATCAACTCATTGATTAATTGTTTCAGCTATGTTTACTTGTTACCTTTGTGTCATCAGACCAAACCGAAGCGAAGGAGGAAGTAACATGTATGTTTTTTTATGCATAATAATATTTACATCATGGCAATATCATATTCCATTGCAAATCCATGTGCATAACCAACAAAATACTTCCTCTTAATTAGAATTAGTTTTAAAAAAATGGATAGAACATGAAAAAAACGTTAAACTCAAGTAGTTTTTTCTCAGTTTTTATTTTTACTTCCTTATTGTACTTATGAAGGTTTTTAACACCTTTGTTTTAATTCTACATTATGCAAAAAAAAGAGGCAGACGTTTTGGACTGTTACACACATCACAACAGACACATCACAGTTGTAATGCATTTGAACTACGAGGCAATTCCATTAGTGAAGATGATGTGGACAAGCACTAGTGCAAAGTAAGCTTGTTGCTCAGTTTCATTTTACTTTGTGTATTGGTCAGTTCATCCTTTCATATCATCTTCCCATGTTGTGTGCGAGCCAGCCCACCCACCCTTGTTATCACACTTTCTGTTTTAAGTTTACTAAACATGTAACTCCACAACATGCTTTTCCTGAATGTGAAAAATGAAAAAAAAAGAAAAAAAACGTTGTCTCTGAATCTATGCAGTTTATACATAAAGTAATATTCAGTCAAAAATGATGAGATTCTAGATATGTATCTGTAACTCCGACCCCTCAATAAAGAAAACTCTATTTGAATCTAGTTGTGATTCAGAAAAATTTCTAGGGATTCAACGATCTGACTTTTTCAGTCCAAATACCGATAGCGATACCTGAGCTTTGGGTATCGGCCGATACCAGTGTTTAATTAATAATCTATGCCTCATTGTGTGGAAGTGACTGGGATCATTCCTTTATGGGTTACGGAAACACTGCTTTATTAACTTTGTAAAAGAAAATGTAAGAAATAAATAAATAGATATAAATTTACTGAATTGTTATTTATTATTAAAATAATAAATCACAGCAACTTGGCAAAAAAATCTGCAAAATTAACAGGAAATACAATTCAGGTGTAAACCTTTTAAATGCAGCAACAAATTGGTCAAAACTTAAACAGGAATTCAAATTCCAGTATATAATGTTTATAGTATATAAACATAGAAATTAATGTAATAGATCAGCTCCATTGTCACCTATATGTGATCCAGCTGTTTGAGACAGTATCAGCCCGATATCCGATCCGGTATCAATACATCCCTAAAAATTTCCACCATTAGCATACTCCAATTTCAAATATGTCTTCCCATTATATTATTGTATCATTAACATTTTTGTGATCATTCACCATATTTTTTTAGTTAAAAAAGAACAGTTATTTTCTTTTCAAACTAAATAACTCACTTCCTTCGTGAAGGAAATAGGAGTTGAATAATGAATATTGATTTAATAATTTAGTTAAACTCCTGAGGTGTCAAAGAAATATTATATCTTCTACAGTGTGCAAAATACAACCTACTATCTTTATTAACACTTGAGACCCCCTGAAAGCTTCAACAGCAAAATCTTAAAAAAAATTATTTGTCACTTTCAATTGTCAAAAAAAATGTCTTTTTAAAGCTTACTATGACCAGCAGTGTTCAGTATTACAATGTAATCTTATATTGTCATTGAATACCCGGTTGTTTCTGGTAATGCCTTCTGCCATGTGTGGCCCTAATGGTCCGCAATGCAAAAGTTGTTACCCCATACAACCTGGAAAGCAGTGGACTTTTACAAATCGACATCATGACGTTGTTATTTCGGCATTTTTGATTTGTTTATTGTATTATTATTATTATTATTATTATTTTGGGTTCATACCGCAGTAGCAACATGTGGCTTGCTCCCCAGAAAATGTAAACACAGAACTGGTCTGCGCCTTTTCATTTTGAAAGAACAACGGCCAATGAGGAAACTCCAACAGTCGGCCGACCAATCCTGTAACTTCATCACTCACTCACTCAGTCACTCAGTCACTCAGTCACTCACTCACTCACTCAGTGACAGACTTTTGCATTTGTAGGGCTGGCCATCTGCGGTCCAGCCAAAAACACAGACTCGGTACGCTGTGACTGAATTGTGACAGACCTGCTTTGCATGAGGTGAAAAGTAGTACAGCGAGAGGGGCCGGTGTGCTTTGTGAATGCTGTTGCAGGGAATAGTTGTTACGTGGTAGTGTAGTTTTGTGAGTGGCGTTACTTTTAGCGATATGAGCTTTGGTGATGTGTGTGCAAAGAGTGTATATAGTTGATTGCATTGGCTTCCATTATTGAAATCTTATATATTGAGTCTGTGTAAGACTTCCGTATAGCCGTAGCACTATGAACCACTGCGTATCTCGCACACTGATTTTCTGTTATTTTGTAAAAGTATTACATTGCTCTTGATGCATTTACATCAAATAACACTACTAAAAGAACTCTTGACTGTTTTGCAACGAGACCTGTCTTTATCACAGTATGACAGCCTTTCTGTAGCTATGTATCTGAAGGCTCAAATCATCATCCTGAAATCCAACATCTGCTGATGCAAGTATGGGCCAAGTCGAGCAGCAGCAAGAAATATTTATTTTGGCACCAACCCTTTAATCATTCCCTTTACCAGATACAACTGAGGGACTTTGAAACCAGACAAACTCAGGTAAGGCTTTTGGTTTCAAAGTAAAAGTTTTTCTCATCCGACACCTGGTGACTGCATCATTAGGTGTGAGATTTAGAGTGATGATTAGAGCCGACGAGTCGATGAGATCATTCACAACCGCGCTGGCTTATATTTAACTTGCAATATTATAGTTACAGTGTTATAATATTACAGCGTTTTGAAGACCGACAGTAGTCGCAGGACAGACTTCATTTGTGGCCTAATGTGGTAATGTTGGTTAATCAATTAGTCGATTGACAGAAAATTAATTGGCAACTGTAATTTTTCAAGCTTCAATTTCAGCTTCTCAATTGTGAGATTTATTTTCTTTCTCTGATGTGCTAGAAAACTGAATATTTTGGGGTTTCGGAATGCTGGTTGAGCAGAACAAGCAATTTGAGGACATCACCTCTGGTTTTAGTAAGTTGTGGTCATTTTGTGACCTTTACACACCAGGGGCGTCACGAATAAACAAAAGAAATACTCGCCTGCGAATAATATATGTCTAGGGCTTTTATTGTGAAAGGTAAGAACTTAAGGAGTGGATCTGGTCTGCGCTGCGTTTGTCAAGGTTGGAAGGAGTACATTTTGTCGTCTTGGCTCGGACCCTACCGAGCCTCCGTGTTTTTGTTTCATGAATAAAGTAGTCATGACAATAACAACAGTTTGAAAAAACAATAAGAATGCCACCTGTGTGTAACAGCCTTAAAGGTACCATATTGTAAAAAGTGAGGTTTTCATGTCTTTTATATTATAAAGCAGTTTTAAGTGCTAAATAAATACTGTTAAACTATCAAAATGCTCAATATATGGAGAAATACACACAGCCCGTATTCAGAAATTGTGCATTTGAAACAAGCCGTTGGGATTTCTGTCCATTTGTGATGTCACGAATATACAATATTTAGATCATTACACTGTTTTAAACATAAACATTCTAAATGTGTCCCAGTTTATTTCCTGTTGCAGTGTATGTAAATAACATCAGCTGACAGGAAGTAAACACAGACCGAGGATGAATACAGGTATATTCAGACAGACAGTATGAGGAAAATAATGTGTTGTTTGAACATTACACCATGTAAACATGTTCTAGTAGAAACACAAAATACAAGTGAGAACCTGAAAATGAGCATGATATGGGACCTTTAATGGATGACAAAGATAATTATTAGTTGTAGCTCTAGACCAGCCTACTGATGTGTATGTTCTCTGCCTGAAAACACACACAAACGTATTTAAACTTCAGAAGTAGATTCATTCACGTGTATTACTTAGAGTTAATCAGAAAATAATTTTCTGCCTTTTAGAGCTCCATCAGTACCAGAAACCCCACAAGCTTTTCATTTTGACTGTAAAAGACCCCGAAACGATGTGCAAATATCCCGTGTAAAAATCAAGAAAATCCTAATATGCTGAAGGGAGTGCTAAATCTGTTCAAAGAGGACAGTATGTGGGACTAGACTTGACAGGGTTATAACTATATTAACTCCTAAAAACAGATTAAAAACAGGCTTACTCGGATGGAACACCGAAACAGTTCAGACTGCCACTACCATCCCAGCTGCAATGAGCTGCAAATACAGCCACCAGAGACACTGACTAGAGGGTCAGGACAACTGAGTCACTCCTTCCACATCTGTGAGAAATCTTAACACGCCATTTCTGTATGAGCTGTAACGAACTCACTTAACCTTTTGCATCCTTTTTACCCACAAAAAAGTTTGATCTGCAAGGACTGCGCATTCAGTGCTTAAGTTATTCTTAAATTAAAGGTCCCGTATTTTAAAAAGAGATTTTCATGTCTTTTTTATTGTAAAGTAAGTTTAAGTGTTATATAAATTCTGTGACAGTATCGAAACGTTCAATCCATGGAGAGATACACACAGTCCGTCTTCAGAAACTGTGCCTTTGAAACAAGCTGTCAGGATTTCGCTCCATTTGTGATGTCACAAATCTGTAATATAAAGACCATTCCACAGCTTTTAACGTAAACATTGTATATGTTTCCCAGTTTAGTTCTGGTTGCAGTGTATGGTTGCTTCCAAAATTCCACACTAACATGCTGTTTAAGGCTGGACACTACAGCAGCATAAATATCCCACAATGCAATGCGGTAATGACGACATACATTACGGACGTTGACAGACAGCTCTGTAACATCAATAATGCTTCAATTTAAATGTAAGTATATGATTTCACTTTGCTAGGCGGAATATATATTTTAAATTAATTCAGAATTTGATTCTCACAAACCATCGTTTTGGTCACAATAGGTTGGCACAGGTTACCATGGTTACACGTCTCCACCTGGCAAGGAGGCTCTCAGGAAGTGACGACGTAAATTACTGCTCAGTGCGTCCGAAAACATACATACTACTGTTTATTCACACAAAAGTATGTTGAACGATAGTACACCTGTTGAGTATGTAGTGCATAGTATGCAATTTCGGGCGAAGTCTATGTGAATGACACCAGCTCACAGGAAGTAAACATGGACCCAAGCTGTTGCCTAGCAACGCAACTCCCTTGCAATTCCGTTGAAATGTGCTAAAACAGAGCATTTCAAATGCAGGCGTATTCAGAGAGTATGTAGAAAATAAAGTTTTTTTTAACATTATAGGATGTTAACATGTTCTAGTAGAAACATAAAATAAACTCGGAAAAAAAGTTTGGAAATTTGTGTTTGGTCGATTATTTCTCTGTTGTTACAATGCTAATGGTCATTGTATTTTACATCGTTGGAAAGCCTGTATATTTACCTTCACAATGATGTCCAACTTGTAAGGATCATGCATTTGTGGGATGAGCAGCACAGCTGATTATGTTGGTAGCACCCAAGTGAAACCAAGTAAAACAGCTTTTGGTGGGGGCAGTGTCATGGTGTGGGGCGGCATCTCCCTCACTGGCAAAACAAGGCTTGTCATCTTTGAAGGTCATCTCAATGCAGGAAGATATCGGGATGAGATTCTGCAGCCAGTGGCGATCCCATATCTCCACAATCTAACTAACCTAACTTCATCCTCCAAGATGACAACACTCGTCCCCACAGAGCCAGGGTTATCACAGACTACCTCCACAATGTGGGAGTACAGAGAATGGAACGGCCTGCCAAGAGTCCACACCTCAACCCAACGGAACACTTGTGGGATCAGCTTGGGCGTGCTGTACGTGTTAGAGTGTCCAACACAACCACGCTGGCTGACCTGCAAAGAATCCTGGTTGAGGAATGGAACGCCATCCCACAGCAACGTGTGACCAGGTTGGTGACCAGCATGAGGAGGAGGTGCCAGGCTGTTGTGGCTCCGTATAGATCTTCCACCCGCTACTGAGGCTCCTGACGGTGTATTAAATGAATGAAGTGTAAAATTTCCAATATGCTTTGTTTGTTCCTTGTTACTGATAGAGAGTTCAATCATCCAATCCACCAAACAACTCAAAACAAGAGTCAGTACCAACAGGAGAATACACTGTTTACCACTGGCAGAGCATTTTGGCAAATTTCACTTGGGCGCTACCAACATAATCAGCTGTGCTGCTCATCCCACAAATGCATGATCCTTACATGTTGGACATCATTGTGAAGGTAAATAAACAGGCTTTCCAACGATGTAAAATGCAATGCAAATTAGCATTGTAACAACAGAGAAATAATCCATCAAACACAAGTTTCCAAAAGTTTTTTTCCGAATGTACAAGTATGAACCTGAAAATTAGCATAATATGGGACCTTTAGGAATAACATGACACACCACATTAGTGTAAAGTTGTTCCCATCTACAATTGCAACTAACAATTATTTGTTTCGTCTTTAAAATGTACAACAATGATGCCTTTTATATTTTCCCAGAGCCCCAGGTGGCAACTTAAAATTATGTTTTTTCAGACCATTGATCCAAAACCCAAAGATAAACTGGTAACTATTTTATGTCAAAGAAAATCCGCTAATTTTCATATTTGAAAAGCTAAGAAGGACAGCCAAACAGATAAAGTTTGACATTTTCTGTTTAAAAAACAAACAAATCTAAAATAAAATGAAATAAGACGACATTGTTAACAGCGTTATGGGTCCAGACACATTTATGACATAATTTCAGGCACATGCCTGCTGTATTATTTATGGTGAACAGACACAGGACTGCTACAGGCACTGAAACCACAGCTAAAGGGTAACCAGGAAGCATAATTAACGTTTGGACTGTCGGCTAACATGCAACCATATGTGCATGTGCTTACATTCTCTTAGCAAAGCATCGACAACATTCATAAGAGAAAGCAAAATACACAGTTAACCGGCTCAAATACACACAAAGGTCTGAATTCCAGCGACAAACTGTCTTGGATTTTTCATAGCTTTGCCTCACCTGAAGGTCTCAAAACACACATTAAAGCCATGAATATGTCACACAGCATTATTCCCTAAAAAAGGATCCCCCAAAGAATGTCTTTGCTTTGGAAGTTATTTTGGTTCAGATTAGAAACGGTGCCCTCAAATGCAAGCCAGCCAAAAAAAGCAGCTTCTGGTTTGCAGCAATTCTTTGGCCTGTGTGCAGCTCACACTCGTTGGCTCGCAGTTGGCTTTTATCTGTCGGCACTGTAGCAGATAACAACACTGGTTCAGAAGAGAAAAGCTGGTCCGACCTGAATGACCTTCATATTCCAATACTGGTGGCGCTGCCTAATCCCTACACAGAAGAATAACATATTGATGGATACAACCACAACATTGCACAGGTCTATCATTGTGTTAGTAAGCATGTAAAGTGGAGACACTGTCGGTAAGTGCTGTGCTTTTGCTCGTCACTTTTCGGGTTTTACAGATTTTTCATGAAAAGCAGATTGAATGAAAGAGTTGTTATGTCCCCTTGCATTCAGAAG
Organism: Helicolenus hilgendorfi; assembly: GCA_916700815.1. NCBI lineage: Eukaryota > Metazoa > Chordata > Actinopteri > Perciformes > Sebastidae > Helicolenus > Helicolenus hilgendorfi. Next base: position 4,277 of record CAKALG010033897.1, on the reverse strand, counting down.
TGTTGGGTTTCCTGCTACAAGAAGACACCAACGTTTACAGTAAACAAAGTCTTCATGCTAAAAGGAGAGGTAATGAAGAGTTGGGAGGGAAAGTGAACAGGTGAAGAGAAAACTAATAGAAAAAAAAATAGTGAAGAACTCAATGTGATGTCTTCAAAATGACATGTTTGGTCCAACCAATAGTCCAAAGCCCAAAGACATTCAGTTTACAACAAAGAAAAGCAGCAAATCCTCAACATTTGAGGAGCTGAAACTGGAAAATGTTTGGCATTTTTAACCATGGTCAGTCAATTACCTTGGTCCAGACTGCAATATCTCAACAACTATTGTGTGGATCAGGCTGTTCTCATTCAGCGTTCGTAGCTATACCTACAAAACAGTAATACAATTTGTATATATATCCCACAAAATCATTTTGTATTTAAAGGTCCCATATTGTACAAAGTACGATTTTCATATCTTTTATATAATAAAGCAGTGATATATAAATACTGTGAAACTATCAAAATGCTCAATATACGGAGGAATACAAACAACTCATTTTCAGAAATTGTGCATTTGCCTATATCACCCAACTTTCCTGGCTGAACCCCATATGACTTTAATCTCTAGGTGTTATATGAATACTGTGAAAATATCAAAATGCTCAATCCCCGGAGAAAGGCACATGTAATGCATGTATTCAGAAACTGTGCCTTCAAATGAGCTGCCAGGACTTCTGTAACGTTGTGATGTCACAACTATACAGTCTACGGTATAAGCGCCGCTAAACTTAGTGTATGGCGACACAGCCAGCGAGTCCCAGGCTGCAGTGACGCTGTGAAGACGGCGACAGGGCAGATGTGGTAAACCGGAAACACTGACCAATCAGAGCAGACTGGGCTTTTTTTGGAGGGGGGGCTTAAAAAGACAGGCGCTAAAACGGAGTGTTTCAGACAGAGGGTGAATACAAGTACATTCATACAGACAAGCATGAGGAAAATAATGTTTTTTTTTTTAAAGCATTAAAGCATGTAAACACGTGTAGTAGAAACCCAAAATACAACTATGAACCTGAAAATGAGCATAAAATGTCCCCTTTAACTAGCAATGTTAGCTGTCACTTTGGCCTCTAATACCTTGATTATTGTATATACATGTAAACATGTAATAATAATCCACTTTAATCTAATAGATTTTGACATTGGAATTAATTTACAACACCACAATCTAACCACCTGAATGTGACAGATAGATATCTTGATGAGCATATCTGTTTCATTACAGCAGCCTCTCAGTGATAAGAACAACAGTGAGCTGGACAGTGACCTCACCCCTCCCTGCCTGTGATCAGAGCAGTCAGCTTCCTTAAAATGATGTGATCACATGCTGCTGCTTATTTGAGAAAGTCTGAATACACAGAGATGAGACATCGATCCCACCTGGCCGATCAATGGGCCGGGTCTTTTCAGAGGAGATGTGAGGAATCAATAATGTTCAGTATAAACGTTTTGTCATAACATTCATCAGACATCTGCTGGAATGGAATGAAAGGGTGGGGACTTGCATGAAATACAACAGAGAAAAAGGAGAATAGAGCTGGAAAGATAACAGTAACGCCATCACACACATCCCTGTCAACTGTTGGAAAACATTTTAACTTCCAATATTTTAATTTTAATTATTTTTAAGCTTAGATTACGTCCAAACTTTAGGGTATTTTCCAACTCTGATGATCGTTTTTATAGAGTCTGTTTTAGTTTTTTATTCTCCCGGGTCAATATGCTGAATAAAAATGGCAGCAACATCAAAGGTCCCATATTTTAAAAAGTGACATTTTGATTGCTTTTATATTATAAAGCAGGTTTAAGTTCTATATAAATACTGTGAAAGTATTGAAACGCTAAATCCACAGAGAAATACACACAGCCCGTATTCAGAAATTGAGCTTTTGAAACATGGATTTCTGTACATTTGTGATGTCACAAATCTACAATATTTAGACCATTTCAACTTTTTAAACGTAAACATTCTAAACGGGTACCAGTTTATTTCTTGGTTGCAGTGTATGTGAATGACATCAGCTGACAGGAAGTAAACATGGACCCAAGCTGTTGCCTAGCAACGCAATTCTCCTTTAAGATAAATCACCAGCTATGCAGCTAATACTGAGACCACGTCATGTTAATAATGACTCAACCAAGCGTAAAGTCACTGAGTAGCCAAAATCATCAAGACTGTCATAAAATATTATCAGCCACCTGACTAAAAACACTGGTGTTAATCTGACCACAAATCTGTTTCAGGAAGCATATGGCGTCAAAAAAGTAGGTCAACCATTAACCAGCTAACACCAGCTAACACCAGCGAACACAAGCTAACACCAGCTAACACAAGCAAAATAATCTGCATCGAAGCTCTTACAAATGTAAAGATGAATTCATAAGAAATAAAACACACCCTTGCTCAGTTCAACACACCTTATTTGGTCTGGTATGACCAGTAGCTTATGGTGGCTAATAGGGATGTCCATAATTAACCATTTAACCGTTAACCGACATTAAGCATTTTAACCGATTAACACTATCGGTTAAAACGGTTAAAAGAAATGTTAATAATTAACTCAAAAGCTGAGCGCTTCAGAGGTGCTGCTAATGTAGCACAAATACACACACTGTTTGTTGGCCACTCGCTAAAGTTACGCTGGGCAGACACACAGCTGACAACCTGCTAAACTAAACTAAATGTGCGGTGGAAACTTTTACTGGGAAAGTGGCTGCATGTCCGCGACACTACACGCAGCATCGTAGCTGTTAAGTTAACGCTACCAGACGGTGAACTGGGGAACGAATATCTGTTGTGCTCCTGCAGCTGGTACACCGCTGCATTAAAGGCACAAATCTTGTCGGTTAACAGTTAATAATCGGTTAACGAGGGTCGGTTATCGGTTAAGAAAATGTTTCAAAATGAGCATCCCTAGTAGGCATGTACCTGTACTCCATGTGCTGTTGCTCTATATTTAGGAACTAAGATCAAAACATTCAATAAGTTCCATTTCCTGTCACAGGATTGAACCACACACATTCAGAATTCACATGTGGTTTCTGGTGAGGCGTAGTCCTACCACTCAGCTCAGAAGTGTTAAGAACACTGAACTCTTGCTAAGCATGTTGTGGATAGACTCATGCTATACAGTCCTTCAGTTATTTTTAGCTTGCTGTTGGCCTCTTGGTAGTTTTTCCTTTAGAGCTTCCTCTTTACATGACCATCCATCATAGCAAGATGACCTGATCTAGATAAGGTCCTCATGGTGCCATAATACCTCCTAAGTCTTCAAGTTTGTCTTCACTGTGTTACAGGGAAAAAAATGAAAGGATCTTAAATTTGATTTAATGTTTTAATCTTTCTGCAGTATCTCAAAAATGTTGCATTTGCTCCTTGCTGTCCACGCATGTGCACTTTGACTTTCACTGGTAATATTTTCATTGATCTAATTGGAATCACTTCTTGATTTTCAATGCAACTAACCTTGAGTTAATGAGGTATGTGCATTCTTGCGCAAAGGGACTGTAAACCTTTTGTGTTTAACTTTCCTTTACTGTTTACTGTAGCTGAATGATTGAGTTTTTTTTGATGAACATTCAGGAAAGCAGCTCCAGTTATCCTCGATTGTCTCGGAGGACTGGTAAATACAGGTGCAGAGGCTTTCACACGTTGCAACCCAGCAAGCTTTGCTGATCTCGATCTGTCTGCAGCCTGACCTTCACTGGTGTCACATTCAGAGGGCGTTACAAAGAAACACCTCAGGTCCGGGCGACCCTAAAGGATTCTTGTGTAAAGGAAAAGATCATGTAGGCTTACCACCACCCTATTAAATCCACTGAATGCAGGTCTAGTGGAACAAAATGAATCTTTTTTTAATGTTTTTTTTTTTAATAGGGCTGTCAATTGATTCAAATATTTAATCGCGATTAATCGCATGATTGTCCATAGTTAATAGTGATTAATTGCAAATTAATCGCACATTTTTTACCTGTTCAAAATGTACCTTAAAGGGAGATTTGTCAAGTATTTAATACTCTTATCAACATGGAAGTGGAAGATGCTTGCTTTATGCTAATGCATGTATATATTTATTACTGAAAAATCGATTAACACAAAACAATGACAAATATTGTCCAGAAACCCTCACAGGTACTGCATTTAGCATAAAAATATATGCTCAAATCATACATTACAACATGGCAAACTCAAGCACTTACGAAGAGCCCTGAGTTGCAAGCCGCGAGCCGCGAAAT
>CAKALG010033896.1:0-13314 GCA_916700815.1 Helicolenus hilgendorfi | reverse complement strand
TGCCTCTGATCTGGGGGCTTTTGTCGGGGAGCTCCAAAAACTGTTGGGGAACGCCAACGGCCGCGACAAAGCGTCTGTGTTTGACGCCCTGGGAATGAGAATGGGCTGGCATGTCCCTGAAACGTCTAAAACTGATGCTAGAGGGGTACCTAGAGCGTCATAGTTTGAGAACAGGAGAGTACACACTACTGCGGCAATTAAGTCTGTTACTGCCAGTATACTGTTGTGATTATTATTTGTCATATACACAAGATATACACATCTGCTTTTTGCTCTAATTAATTGCCTCTCATCCACTTACATCCCTGTCTTCTCCCCATCTCTCCCTCATTGTTTTTCCTTTCTGGGTTCATCTCCATCATTTGTTCTCATTACCTTGCTCTATTCAGGTACGTCTCCTTCACTCAGCACCAAATGAAAGCAGCTTTTGTCAATTTTAAAATTGTATGTGAGAAATGAACAGATATTCACGGATACTTCCATGTTGCAGATTGATAGCAGATAAAAAACACATATTGACTGTTATTTAGACATATAGTAAACTTCAGTATGGCGTTGTGTTATATGTATTTTCCACTGGTCTCAGTATTTTTAGCTCTGTCAGTAGTCGTATCGTGTAATTGGTGGTCAGTCTGTTCCTCTGAGTTACACAAGCCTGGCAGTGCTGCTGGATGGAAATAGTGTGTAACAGTGGACGTGGGCAGGAGAGGAAACCTACACACTTAACGTCCGCATCATATTACCACCATACTACATCACAGATAGAGAGCGAGAGAGAGAGAGAAGGGGAGGGAGGAAAAAGCACAGAAAATCCCACCAGATGGTCTAAAGGAAGACTCGGTGTGCTTGTTTGTGTCGTGTTTCCTGTCTTATCTCATCTGTAATTGCACACTGAGTATTTCCGTGCTACCTCCGTTCCTCGTATCTCGCCATCACTGCTAAAAGACCCCTTAGTTTACTTCTACTGGTTTACTATCTCTTTCCTCGCCTTCAGTCCTCCATGTTGTTGCGGTTAATCTACCTCAGTCTATTGTCCAGGAGGTGATGGACTGCTAAATGAACTCATAGTAGTCTGATACTCGTCAGCGTGCAGTTTTGGGCTTGTAGAAACAAATGAGTTTGATCATAAGTGGCATCATCTTATACAAAAAAGATTAATTACATTATTAAACTACATCGTGGTCTCGTTGGCGGGATGGCAGCTAACTGATCAGTTAACACTCCTTTACAGAACGGATCCTCGATGATGAACGTGTGATTTTAATTGGCCAAAATGTGAATTTCTCACAATAAAAAAAAATGCACAAACAGCACGCACACTCAAGAGAGGCTTCCTAATATTTTTTTTTTTGTCAGCGCTGGTTGCCACAGCAACAGCTTGTCTTAAGGAATCCTATGGCAGCGGTGCGCTGGCCATCTGGAAGAGAAACAGAGTGGGAGACAGACAGAGAGAAAGTCAGAGTTGTGAGGAGGTGGAGAGCTGAGTAATTCTTAAAAAACAATCATTTATGTGACTAAATGTCAATCATTTATTTAAGAGAGACAGGGTGAACAGAGGTAAACATAACTAATAGATATCACCATGAGACTTTCCCAGTTTATTACTCACATTAAGACAATTATTATTTTTATATTACACGTTTTCTGAAATGTTATATTTAAATATGCAAATAAGGTATTATCTTATCAAACGTGCTAATTTGTGAAGCCAGGTTCAACATTCTCGTTTCATTTTGTTGACATATTAGACTCAAACGTTTTTGTATCACTCCATAACTCAGAAAATACTGTCAACAGCCATAAAAAACTATTTTTGCCATGTTTTTATGAATATAATATTGTATAAATCAGGCTATGAATGATATATGATCAACCCCTCTGTAAAAACCTTTGGAATATAAATAGGAATGAAACTGGAAAGTTTGGTGGATATAAGAGCTGCTGAAGTGGAGATTTCTGGCTCAGAGTTTGAGAAAATACAAATTTTTAGAAAACAGCCTTTACGGACCAGTGTGTAACATTTAGGGGGATCTATTAGCAGACATTTTATATTATATTCAAAACTATGTTTTCATTAGTGTATAATCACCTGAAACTAAGAATTATTATCTTAGAATGAGCCCTTCATATCTACATAGGGAGCTGGTCCTGTTGCTCTGCCATGTTTCTACAATAGCCCAGAACGGGCTCTCTCTCTACGTTACCTGAAGGCCACCGTAGATCTCTGTTTCTCCGATCTACCCCTTGTGAAACTGCGGTAACGTGAGCCGCAGAGTGCTAAACAAATAAAAGGTGTTTTTGCTTGTAATAAGTAAAAATCTGTGAAAGTAAAAATTCGCCAGCTGCCGTCTGACTTCCGTTGCTCCTAAAGTAGTGTTATTGTGGTAAGGATGGCTTCTGAGCGAGGTGAATGGCGTCAGTTTAACACTCAGCGACTCACATTGCCGCAGTGTTGTAAAGGGAGGATGTGAGCGGAGGGGTACTCAGTTGGTTGCAATCTGCAACCACACCATTAGATGCTGCCAAATCTTACACACTGTACCTTTTACATTTATGGATTTAAAGGAAATAACATACATTTTTGAAGACACTACAGGTGAATTGGACAAAAAAACAAAACAATAGATAGCACCATGAAACCCCAGTAGATTTATATTAAGACAATTATTTTCTGTTTTACTAGTTTTCTGAAATGTTATGTAAATGAGGCATTAACGCTAACTTTGAGTGAATTTAGGAGAAATCTACAGATGCATATAGACAAAGTAGTAAAATAAACACCTAAATGTGTATTTTGGATGTTTTCTTTCCACTAGTCTGAAAGGAGACGTGTTATGAAAACAAAAATTGATCAGTGCATGGAGAGCAGTGTTTTTGCTTGTAGTGTCTTCCCTTAATGAGCAAGTCTGTTTGAGGATCTGTTGCAGTTCTGAAAGCCAGTAATACAGTTTTTTTCTGACCTTTCAAAAAGGTGAAACAGCACTTCACAGCCCAACTGAGCATTCTGACAAGATAAGATAACATTCATTTTAAACTACATGAACATTGTCTGGTTTGTGTAAAAATCCTTAGTCGAGCATATTTCCAGTCACAAATCCAGCTTTTTGGCACACACCGCAAACTGCACTGTAGAGGCTGATAGAGGCTGATAGAGGCTTGTCTCGCTAATAGACGCTGACTTGGTTGTCTGTTTAAACGTAGGAGTTCCAGTTTCCTTCTGTCATTTTACTCTAGACCTTCTTCTTCCTCTCTTGACTTCTTTTCATCTTGCACAGACAGGATTTTACCACAGTGTACTCAGGCTGGTCTCATACACCGACAAGCTAGTATGACATGAACGCGTTATTATCGTGTTTACTTTGACAGCCCTAATAAGAATCTAAAATGCTGACCAATGTATGGACACTTCACAGACCTACTGCACTGTATGGGATGAAGTCAGCATGAGCCAGACTAGGTGGAGGCTGCCAGTCTCGAGAGAAAGATGGTCTCATTTGTTAATCGTAATTATACTAATGTTGCAGAGTTAATGTGTTAATGATTCATAGTTTAAAAGCTTCATATCACACCGTTAACCAAACATCAGTTTCAAGGCAGCGGGCCGATGAGAAGTGACAGATTCATAGAAGGAGTAATAGCTTCTGTTGTTACCGACATCCTGACAATTATCCACGTAACCTTTACCATGTATGAGTGTGTGTGTGTGTGTGTGTGTTTGCATGCGTGCGTGTGCGTGTGTTAGTGCACTCCCCCTGACCTGACAGCTTAGGGAGAAGAGGAGCTGACATGAGACGCTGTGAAGCATCACCGTGTGATATCCCATGACATTTGCTGCTGTCCAACACACACACACACACACACACACACACACACACACACACACAAACCCTCAGTCCATCCTCCCTTTATCCAGTCAGCTGTACGGGATCGAAGAACCCCTGATGGAAGATTCCAGGAAAGAAAAAGACCTGCCAGCCTCTCTGAGCATTATACAGTGATGGAGGAGAGGATAGGGAGATGGATAGAGAGAGAGAGAGAGAGTAATGGACAGTTTTAGGTGAGATAAATGTGTAAAGAAAGAACAAAAGACGACTAAAGCAGTTCATGTTGTTGGAATAAATGGCTGAATGTTCAATGTGCTGAGAGAAGCACAGTAAATCGCCACTGTTAAACAAACGTTTGCTCTTAAAACAAAATAAATTAACTGACAGATGAAGTTTAATTCGCAGTAAGCAATCCAGAAGTGACATACTTCCTTTTGCAAAACGCAGGGGGGGAAGTAAATTATTCCACTTCAAACCCATTTAGAAACAGTTCGAACTAGTTTATCATTGCTTTAAATTAGATTCAAGGGACATTTTGATAAATACTGTTGCTTTCTGTGAGATGAGGAGATGTATTAGCTGTACCTACGAAAGGTAATACACTGTAATTCATATAAACAGTATATATATATATCCCACAAAATCAATTTGTATTTAATTTGCGTAATCGTGAACCAGGAAATATAAAGAGCGAATGCTGCGTAGGGAGGAGGTTGGGTCAAAATATACCAGACTTTCGCTAAGGAGACTGGAGTTTATGTCCCGACAAATGCCGCATAGGGAGGAGGTCGGGTCCAAAATCACGCACATAGCAGTGTTCGTGTCCCGTGTGAAACCAAAAGTCAACGTTGATTTATTTATCCCGTAACTTCTGCACTTAAATAACACCACTTCCGTAGTTATTTTAACGTAAACCGTAATCTTTTCCTAAACCTAACTAAGTGGTTTTGTTGCCTAAACTCGAGCAGAAATTGTGTTGCTGCACATTCGTAGGAAAAAGCACAAAAAAAATTAGCAATAACTTTTCTTACGATATCATACAAACTGTTGCATGAGGATATGTTGCTTTGTTATACAGTGTATCTTGTAGCATAACACACCCAAGCCTCACGGTGAGTTGCATGGTGGGTAATAAAGGTGGCGGGTTTTGCTGGGGAAGAAGATTGCATGGAAGACAAAATTCAATCTCTTTGGTTCTACTGCATCAATTTGGATCCTTTCAAATAAAAAAAAATGTCGAGCATGAGTCTGACAGTGTTATAGAAAAGCAATGCTCAAAAGGTGGATTAGTCTTTTAACAGGTCCAAACCGGGACACCTCACTGCTCCCGGCTGTTATTCAGCACGCCTCCTTAAAATCACAAGATATATTACCTGAGCTGCTATTTGAAACTCCACACCAGAATCTGAAGCACTAAGGTTAAAAGTTTATACTACTATTTTGTGACCGCTCATCATATTTTCTAAATGCAGTGTCTGTATCTTAAATGATAAATGGAGCTCCTAGTTTAATTAACAGTGATGCCTCGTGACATGATGAGATCTTAAGGACACCAAAGCCCCCAACTAGAGGTAACTTCCCCTTCTCTCTCTCTCTCTCTCTCTCTCTCTCTCTCCTTCCCCCCTCTCTCTTTGTGACTTACTTACTTCATTTGATAGTCGATTGGTTGCCACGGGAAACCGGAAGTCGTTTGCCTCCTGCGTGTCTCTTTGGATAAAATAAAAACAAGGGAGGGAAGGCGAGAGAGAGAGAAAAAGGCAGAGAGACACGGAGAACGGGGTTGGAAAGAGTGACGCCACGCAGCGAGGTATTAAGAATTCATTTGGCCCCCGCTGCCACACACTTTCAGCCTCCCAGCTCTCTCCGGCTCTGTCACGCTGATGCTTTCGGCACATCCAAATCTGCGGGGTAATGGTCTCTGATGCCACTGAATTTTATCTGGCCTTTTCTAACGTCTTGGATGTGTCTCCTGCCAGCTGTGTGATGTCACTGAATCGGCTCCTGGAGCTTTGGATCAAATTCTGTCGTACCTTCGTGGTTTGGCTCAAAATAACTCCGGAAGTAGCGTTACTTAAGTACGACAAATATATCAACTTTGACTTCTGGTTTCACACGGGACATAAACTCCAGTCTCCTGGGCAAAAGTCTGGTATTTTTTGACGCACCCATCCACCCCGACCTCCTCCCTACGCAGCGGTGACTCTTTATATTTCCTGGTTCACGATTACATGGATTACACGTGCATTGATTTTGTGGGATGTATACAAATTACAGTGCATTACTTTTCATAGGTAGAGCGACACACAGTGTATGAAACCAGCATGACCTATGTTGTATATTATCCCAAATGTTTACAATACGTTTCAAACCCAGAGAAATCTGTAATTTTAGTCAAGGTAACAGTGTGTTTCATTGTAATGGCATCATATCTCCTTTGGTCATGCGTCAGCGTTGTGGTTGTCCGACAGAAGCTGTCATAAACTGACTTTTTATCCAGTTTTAAGTCACATTTTACGACACATTTTGTAGATCTTGGTGGTTTTTAACTCTCTATTTTTACCGGATGAAGGATTTTAGTCATCGGACGTCTAGATCTGAAGTTATCAAAGAAACAAGCCGAGCAAATCTTAGCGGCAGCTCGGCTCGCAGCCCCTCTAGGACGTCCTGTGTTTGCTGAACAGCGTCAGAGAAACACAGATTTTTAATATGAAGCTGCTTTATTCAGTGTTTTACCGGTTTTAATCAGCAGTTGTTTTGAAGAGAGGAAGAGACCTTGGCGGATAATTTGGCTCCAGGTAAAAACCTGAACACTGAAGGAATCCTAACCGGGAGAAACTAACTCCCATGATGTCACTCTTCTTCCTTCTTTTGTTATTGCGTTGATTAATTGATCCCTAGCTGGGTAATATGACGATATATATTATCAAAACAATATAAAAATGTCTTTTTTTTCTATATAGTTTCTACTGCGACATAGGCTAGGCCTATATTGATTTGTTCTCTATAATTTCACTTAAAACTGTGATGTTCTTTTTGTGCTCAAGTTCTTAAAATGAGAGGATAATTTTGCCTCCGTTAACAATCAACATTGCCAACAATCAACAAGTGTGTTTAAAGGGGACATATCAATGCTTTTTAAAAACGTACTTTTTCAGTGCATGTTCACATCTATCTGGGTATCTGGAGAGTCTAACAACCCACAAACTGAAATAAAACATCCCAGTCAGTTTTTTTTGTGGGCTGTCTAGATCAGAAAACACGTGATTCAACAAGCCATTCAGATCTGGCTCCCCTTCCTATGTCACATGCAGCCTCATTAGAATATACCGCCCACAGCTTGAGAACTACCTTTGCAAAGATGCACCATATTTTGATGAGGGAAATAATGTGATTTTTGAACATTAAAGCATGTCAACATGTTCTATTAGAAGCCCAAAATACAAATATGAACCTGGAAATGACCATGATATGTTCCCTTTAAGTAAGGTACTTCACAGCAAACTGCGATTAGACCAGTATATTCATTTCATGTGCAAGTAAGTGTGTTATATCCTGTATGTCACTTATGTAAAACACCTGCCTTACTCTCCGAATTCCCTTAATATAGATTTAATTGGAGGATATATGTGTCTTACATTCTCTTTCAGAAGCTGTTCACCTTGCCTATGACAAAAAAAATGTATTAGGGAACACCTTAAATTCTCCACTATTTGACACAAAAGCTGAGATTGATCAGAGAGCTCTCAGAAAGCTCCATCAGTCACACTGTACTTCCAGCTATTTTAATGGAGCTGCTCGGTGGCCCACATTGAAATACTGTAGGTGTTCCCGGGCAGCTTCCAGCATTGCGTGACAGGCACTGGATGAATGTGAAGCAGAGCATACAGAAAAACACCACCCTAAAAAAAAAAGTAAGTTAAGGAATACCGGAGGTGAAACAGTTCTAGAAAACAATTTCTGAGTTAATCTTCTTGGAACGCTCTTTCTGTAACAGAGCTTTTTGCTTTGAATTCCACCTCATTCACCATCCAGTTGCAGCGTTTATTTGTGTGTCTGTGTGTGAGGGAGGAAAAATACAGAGCTTCCTCCGAGGCACCTTCACTAATTGACTCATTTTTCAGAAGTGGAGAGCGACAGACAGACACTTGCGCATTGTTAAAGGCAGCTCGTGTATCGGCAGCGTGCATGAGAAGAAAAGCTTTGGCACTTTGGCAACTCGCAGAGGCTGTTTTTAAAGAATGCGTTTGACAGTGGAAATAACCCAGAGATAATCCGTATAGCATTAGCCCCAAAGGCTGTCATCATTACTCAGACTTAGGGGGGAATAAGAAAGAGCTGACCTGCGGATTTATCCAGTAATGCTATTCACATTAAAGTGTGCATATCTGCCTGGAAAAGCTGCGCTTTTTAAGGCGCCGTGTTCACAGGCGCTGCATGGAGGGTCTCACCATGGAGCTCCGTGACACCTGCGGATCATATCTGTGTCCTCATTAAGGGGGGGGGGGCTAGCTACAGGAAAGAGCTGAGGTGGCAAAAGTGTGTTAACCTGCAGTATGTGCATGCCTGTTCAATGAATATTTCTACTATTTGCGGACCTAAAATTAATTTTATTACATACCAAACGTACCTCAAAGTCACAAATAGTAGCTCAACTGCAGAGATAACAAGGTCTTTAGTTAGGCCTTTATTTTTCAGTTCCTCTGTTCTACACTGGAAAAAAAGGCCACTTAGAAAATAAGTAAAAGTGTTTTTGCTTGTAATAAGTAAAACAAATCTGCCAACGTAACAAGTGGAAATTCACTTGGTGAGATTTCTTGAAATATAAATTTCTTGAAATTCTTTTCAATATCAAAAATAGATCTAGAAATTAGCTGTGAAAACTCATGTTGAGCTATATTGCACTATATGTAATACTATGTATTCGTTGTGTGTCATTAAGAGCTCCATGTACACGAATCAATACATTACATTTTGTGACTATTTCAGGAGCTGCTGTGCGACTGGGCTGGCAGTTAAGCTACTGTCAATGAAACTTGGTTGGCTTTTCATTTGAAACATTTGCAGGAAAGGTTGAGTTTCAGTGATGGCAGCTTGACGTTAAAAAAAAAAAAAAAAAAAATGAATTGAGACTCTGGTATTGTCTCAAACCAGCTTTTATTTAAGAGTTTACAGCAAGTCTTCATACATTTTCAACAAATTAACACAAACAGTCTGGGATGTTTTGTACAAACATTACGGTACATACAGTTTTTTGTCTTTTCCATATTAGAAGATTAGCCCACGTATATCCAGTAGGTGTGCATATGTTTGTGTATGCATGTGTCTCATTAACCCCCTGCTGTGTATTTAACAGCCAGAAGCTTTTTATAGCAATATTTTAAAGGTATAACCCAATTAAAAAGCTGAATTAATCACCGTGTGTGACGTTGGCTCGCCAGTACAATCTGTGGGGTCGGACAGACGAGCGCTAGATGACAAATCTTTACTTCTTTACTTTGTCTTGCATGTCCACCCTACAGCTATTAGCCTGCAGGATATGAATATTAAACCTACCTCCCTGCAGTGCTGAATATTTCTCTTTAAATGATCCCAATCTGCTGACAAACATTGATTTCATGTTTGATTTAATATGAGACTTAATGTGAAGGTGTGTTTGTGTGTGTGTGAATGTGTGCTCACGTGTGGGTGGGTGAGTGTGAGCGTTTATGCTTATGAACATGGTGGTTGGTTTGCACGTGCATATCTGCGTACCTCCCTGCTGGTGTGTGTGTTTGTGTGTGTTGCTGATGAGTGGGTATTTGTGTGTGCGTCTGTGTGTTTCCGCGTATGCATGTGTTTTGCCCACTCACAGCCTATCTTTATACGTGCTGTGATATCCACAGTAGTCCATCTCTCTCTAGGAAGGTTCTTTCAAGGCCAAGAGAAGCATGTTGAGAACTGAATCTCTTTGTGGGATTTCTGTCAGTTCAAACGTGCACAGCGTAGTTCGCTCAGAGAAGAGCAGGCACCGTGTTTCCCTCCCGTCCTGCCGGCTGTGTGGTTGTAGGCTGCCGGGGGAGCATTTCAACATCCTGTGCTCTATATACCGCGTCAGGGAGGGATTGGACCTCCAGGGCTGTTACAGCACATCCTCCTTCACATGCTTGTTAACCAAGCAGCGCGCTCGCTCCCTCAACACAGAAAATGCATATTGAATCAGTCCGTCACACTCTGCTGCTTTGTTTCTGTCGTTTTATTCTCTGGCATACAGCTGGGTTTTTTTGCATGTTCTGCTCGCTCCGTTAACCTTTCCTCTAAACAAGTGTTGTCCATGCTGTGGTACTCTCTAAACATCATCACAGATTTGTTCTGCAGCCTTTTTCTGAAGAGTAGTAGGATCATCCTCATAGGTATGGAGAACGGAACATGCCAAAATGAATGAATAAATAGATAAATTACTCTATAAATGAAGAAATATGTTATTAAATGTACCAAAAATAATATTAAAAAAAATGTAGCCATTAATTGATGAAATGGGACAGTTTCATTTTCATTTATTAATTTTGTATCATTCTCCTTATTTATGTACTCTTATGTTTAATTTTCCCTTTTTATTTAATTATGTATTTATTTTTTACATTTTTTGCATTTATTTGTATTTATATTTGCATTTATATTTTTTTCATTCATTTATTTTTGCATTTATTTTATATTAATTTCATGGAGTCACGCAATCTGACCCCATGATGACACACATTGAGTGACAGCCGCCTCATTCAAGGAATGTAAAACTAAATATGTAAATAAATGTATGAAAAAAAGAATACAGAAATAAATAAATTTGGGGATATAAGGGGTAAAATGCAAAAGGGAAAGAGAAGAAAAGAATAAATAAATGCATTAATCAAAATAAATGCATACATAAATACAAATAAATGCAAAAATAAATTAAAAAAGAATAAAAATACATTAGTAAATAATTAAAGGGACAATTAAACATAAATAATGTAAATAAATACAGGATTGAATACAAAGATAAATAGATTAAAACAGAAATATCAATATATGTTACATTTTATTAATAAATAAATGGCTACATTTATGTTTAATGGTATTTTTCTACATTTAATTAGAAACTTATTCATGTATCAAGTTATTTATTTATTTATTCTTTTTTTATTTTGTTTTTTATTTTGGCAGGTTCTGTTCTACATGTATAGGAACCACTGAACAAGTATGGTTTTAGTGCCTTGCTCGAGGACACACTGACAGTAGATGATGGTGGAATTTAATTCTGTGAAATTTCCTGTTTCTAACTTGTTTAGCTTTAACATTTCAATGTGTGAGTGTCGGGGGAGTAATAGAGTTAAATTGAAATTGCTTGTTTAATAGTGTTCACTTGGTAAACATCACACATTATATGTTTCATTGCTACTGCAGACAATACATCCTCTGCTATAACTGCTCTTATACTCTACTCTTTAACAGCAACATTTAGGCGTTTTAGCTCTCCAAGAACGATCCTGAAAGTGAAAGCTGTACTCTGAAACTTTGACATTTTGTGACTGAATTGGACCCATGCCGGGTTCACCTCTCATTGCTGTTGTTGTGCACAGGCATGTGCACAGACCTACCTATCTCTCATCATTAATCACTGAGATAATTATGAATTATGAATGTCACAGGTTATTTGTCCTGTTCTGTGTCTCCGCTCTACTACAAGCTGTTCTCCTTAACCGTCCATGTTTCCACGTGGTTCGAGCGAGTGAGTATGATGGTGATCTTGTTGAACTGCGTGACCCTGGGAATGTACCAGCCCTGCGAGAACATCGACTGCTCCTCAGACCGATGCCAAATACTGCAGGTACACACTAAAACACACATAAGTACTTTTTTTTTCTTTTTGAGATCATACTTTTGCCATTCTCACTCTTCATTTTCCCAAAAAATATTTATAAATGGTAGTTATTATAAAGTGTTACCCTTTTTTATTTTAATGGTGATAACTATACAGTATATGTGTCGTTTTGTATTGATGTTTTTACACACACTAGTGCTGTCTAGGGTTGGGAATGTCAGCCTGTTAGTGTGGTGATGTCTCTACGACTATTGGCTGGATTGCCATGAAATTGGTCTCAATAGGATTTGATGATTGATTTGATTTATGGAAATATAGAGGACAAAAGACAGGACAGACAATCACACATAATACTCACAGAATCCCAAAAATAATAAGCAACAAAACCAAGGACATCCTACAAATGGAAAACAACAGAATGAATGACTAATAGGAGGAATCCTAACGCATTTGCTAATCTCCCAACTTTTTTTGCAAAACATCAATATATCAACATGCTGGACGGCTAAGAGCATTTACTTGAAAGTATCATGTCACTGCACCCAACCACAGCTAAAGGGAAGGTTTGTTTGATCTTATTTATGTCCTTCCTGTTTAAGGTGCAAATGACAGATGCAATAAAGGAGGAATTGAGGGAACACACAGTTTAATAAATGAGACGCCCTGCCCCGAGTACTGACATCTTGATGACAACTGCACAGCTGGATCAGCTCTCAGAGGGCTTGAAGCTGTTTTGAAGTATCTTAGTGCACTCAAAATTTTTATTTTCACTACGGCTGTCAATCGATCATCACTATTACTATTAATCGCATGATTGTCCAAAAAACAAATTTGCGTTATCGCTTTAACTTTGACAGCCCTAATTTGAACAATTAACGCAATGCCCTCTTTAACCAGTGAAGAGGGACATTTACCACAGCTAACACTGCTGTGTGAACACAGATGGACCTGCCCTTTAACTTTTATTTATCTTACGGTTTGACCTTCTTCACGATGACCATTTACAGCTCTGCAGAGTCACTTTCGTTGGCTGACTTACTCTTGTTTTTCTCTTCTCAGAAAGCACTTTGTTTCTACTGTTTCTGAAAGTGCGCTATAAATAACATTTACTTAGTTACACAGGATCATGTATATTTGATCAGAGGCTCTAAAGAACATACATCTACGTGGTGGAAAAGCACTTACAAACATGCGTTAACAAATCTGCGCTCTTATACTCAGCCATGCATATTTTATATATAACCTACTGTAGACAAAGGCAGACATACTAAACTCACATTAATACTGTGTACAACAACATCTGCTCACCACACACACACACACACACACACACACACACACACACACACACACACACACGCACGCACGCACATGCCCTCACATTCCTAGAAGCAGAGAGCGAAGCTTCTAGGAAGTGTTCACCTGTATCCATTTATTCCCACACACCCGTGTTGACACATAGAGAACACACTGATTCACATGCACACACACTCTCCTTCTCCGTATTCCTTTCCTCTCGGTCCTCCCTCGTCTCGCTCTCCCTCCCGTGCTGCAGCCTGTAACTCCTCGCAGTGACTCACTTGCTAGCATGTGGTCTTTATGGTGCAGCGAGCTTGACTTTTCTCATGTACGGCGCCCCGGCAGCTTTCCCCC
>CAKALG010033895.1:0-17375 GCA_916700815.1 Helicolenus hilgendorfi | reverse complement strand
GTGAGCTGAGTGAAGGTACGCAGGCAGGCAGAGGAGCAGAGACTCCGGCCCTGGAGACCAAAGCTACGGTCTCCCCCATGTACTACGACCGCCGCTAACACTGTTTAACAGACAGGCTTCACTAGATATAACTTTGCGGTTTTGGTGCTTTCGTGTAGTTTATGTTGGAGTCTGAATCTGAACAGCGTAGCCACATGCGAGCGGGCATATACGAGCGCACATGGGAAACCGACCCGGTTGATTTATACGTGTAAGAACCTCTGTCAGAGGTCAAGGGACCCCTTTGAAAATGGCCATGGCAGTTTTTCCTCGCCAAAATTTAGCCCAACTTTGGAGCGTTATTTAGCCTCCTTCCCGACATGCTAGCATGACATGGATGGATTCCTTAGTATCTTCACTCTAGGTCTAAAACTGAACCTGCTACAACCTCTGAAAGACAGTAAAGTCGATCGGGATCGGTCTCAGAGGGTTAAGTCAGTCGGAATGAAAAAGTTTATATTCAGTTGATGGGAGCATCTTAACTGTATTACACATCTCTCTGCTGCTCAGTATCCAACATACCTCACATTTCTTAATGTTTATAAAATGCCCATGTCTTGCAGATGGTCACAGAGCATTCGGAGGTGGACTCCGAAGGTCAGATGCAGCTCCCTGATGATGATGAGGAAGACCTGTGTAGAGTCTGGGATATGGCAATGGATAAGGTAGAGTTCTTTCTTCGTGTCCCATCGGCTTTACATTCTTTGACCGGCCAGGGTTTTATTTGCCACCCGGTTCTGATGTCTTTTCCCTCTTAAAGGTTGCAGCGGGTATAGGTGGGGCTAATTTGAATTACTTTATATACTGCTGGGTGGCTCTATCTATAATAATACATCATAAATTATTTGTTGATATTAAATAAGTATAAAAGGATAATTAAAAAGAAACGGTTAAATAATAAAAACAAAAGGTGAATTATGTGGATACTTTTCTATTTTGTAATTTAGTTAGTGGCTTTTACAAAATTTACATCAACAAATGGAAATTAAACATGATCTAAGCAACAGAAGTTGTATTACATTCTGTATGAAATCACAATGTTTAACCACAAATTATTAAATAAGCTGTTGGTGTCTTTGTGTCTGCCATTTATGTAGGATTACTAATGAATTAAACCATACAGTTGGCAGTTTATTAGGTCTACATTGCTAAAACTAATGCAGTCTAATAACCAGTCCTGCAATAAATCCTCCTTTGTGAAAAGCTATGTTCAGTTTTTGTTGAAACTTTATTAGAGAGGTGTTGATTACCAGCTGCTGTGGTTTGTGGTGCTTTTAAACTACATGACATTATACTGACAGGTGTTTCTGTCGTTTTCAGCCTCCCCCATTGATATAAATTGGGTGGACAAAATAATAGAAATACCTCTCAGTATAACGCAATGTAATTCAACAGCACTGCAAACTATATCCTCTAAAATGACCATAAAGTTGAATCAACACTTCTTTAAAACCTTTTCATTGATGATCACTAATGACTGGTTATTTACCAACTATGTGCAGGATGTGGCTGGTTTTCTACAGGAATTCAAAGCTACAGATATCCTTCTTGGGGTGATAGCCAAATCTCGTTGTCCACGTCTCACAGTGAGTGAAATCCTTTCCCGTTCATACGTTCTGCGTCATAATGTAATCCTACGTCATGTATTTAATTATTGATGCTATGTTTCTGGGCTGTGAGGAATCCCGTGACGAGTTTGTTCTTTTGCTTCTCTAGGAAATTTGTGTGGGAATCCTCGGGAACATCGCTTGTTTTCCTGACACTTGTTTGACTCTTAGCCAAAATGAACCCTTAGGGTGAGTAAAAGCCATCATCTGTCATTTTGCAATAGATTTTGTACAGTATTATGATCCACTCTAATTAATGCAACTCCCTGTGTGTCCACAGTGCCGTGCTGTTGCTTCTGCTCGGAGATACAGATCCTCCGACCCTCCTAGAAACGAGCAGGTGAGATTTGCATTTTCTGCAGATTGTGAGACAGAAAGACTGAGAGAAGTGTTCATCTTTTCTGATGGTGTTTGCAGATTGCTGCTGACCTGCGTCTCTCAGAAAGATGTCTGCTCCCTGTGGCTTCAGCGAATACGTCAGCAGACGTCTGTGCGCTCCAACCTCTTTTTCATCATGTGCAGTTCTACCAACAGTACCATGCTTTTACTCACTTTTTTTTAATAAGCTGATGATGTGTTACTTGTGTAGAAAAAAAATAAATATGTGTTTTAAGATGAAATACATAAAGTCAAAGTCTCTGTAAGCTGTTTATCTTAAAGGTTCCCTATGGAATTTCTGACCTCTAGTAGCGTTGGCTGTAAACAATGCTGGATTTATATTACTAATACTATCAAATCGGCTTTGAAAATGATTTTTTGACGACATTCAACACATAAACCTAACAACGTAACTTTTGTTTACCAGATAAGTCCGCAGGGCATCTTTAACTATTTGTAACCTTTTGTCTGCTTTCTAAAATGGTTATTATAGGTAATACCCTGTGTGTTTTACAGCTGACCTGCTTGAGAAGGTTGGAGAGCTGGTTGACAAGCTGTTTGACCTTGACGAAGAGCTGATGAAGAGTTGGATCACAGCTCAGCCAAGTGAAGAGGAAGCTGATGGCGAAAGCTGTCTGGGTGTGGCCTCATGTCTTCTCGAGGCAGCAAGGCAGCTTCGGTGAGAATCTGAAATTCTGGAGAATGATATAGATGATCAGTTTCCACAGATTAGAGATTATAAACTGCAGGTCTGAATTACTGTAAAAAACAGTTAGTTTGTGATGAAATGCCCTTCGTCGCTCTTTTTCATATTTGTATTATATCTATGTATGCACTGAAATCTAGGATAACACAGAGAAAGCTTGACCTAGCGCATCCTGACTAGGTTAACGCAGGTGTAAGTAATTCGGATAGCTGCGTGTTCGAGGCCTTCATCAACAGACCACGAGTTTGATCACAGATTTACTTATGCTGAAATGGAGTAAAGTGTTCCTCATACTTTAAACCCAGTGAGCAACAACTACTAATGGACGTTTACAAGGAAGCCAAGCATATATGTAAAAGAGAAGGAGAAAAAAAACATGACAGACAATAGCGGACCGACTGAAGTAGCCTAAAAATATACATTTACTAACCACTGCTCTTAACTCAAACCGTCATAATTATACCATTAATAGTGAGTTACTTGCCATTTGCACAAATTACCTGTGTGTGGTGGTATTTTAATACAGACTAATAAAAATAAGGCAAAATACATACACAAGAACACGGAATAACTAAAAAGCACAGATTGGTTTCCGATCGGAGTGACTGACTGAACAGATAAGGCACCATGTTAGCCTGGTCTGGAGCAGGCTAGCTGCACAGAATAAATCTCCATGGTAATTTATGTGCCACTGCTTTCATGAAACCGAGTCATGGCTAAATAAAGCCAGGATAACGGTGATACAGCCCCCTGGTATATTTGTGGATATTATTGACGGCGTCTATTAACAATCTATTATTTACTGTTGGTCTGATACAGCAGAGTTCAAACTAAATACATGGTACTTATGATGTTGATGATTTAGTTGACGCTCAGTATTCAACAGTATTAATTTACTTTCACAGATCAGAGAGTCCGAATGGCTTAGAGGTTTACCTTCACGCCCTCCAGCTCCTCACCACCATAGATGAGGGCATTCAGACTTTTGGTAAGAGCAATCAGCACAGTTTATATTGGAGTTCAGCTGTTGGCACGTCATTACAGAAGTTAAAGGTGTTTACCATAGTTGTTAACTTGAGACGTTGTTTAATTTTGTCTTCTAGCGGCCCCTGATGGACCCGGTGTAGGAGTGTGGGACTTTGTCTGTGACGTTGTGTGTGAGGACCTCTGCCAGCCAACTGATCTTCCAATCGTCCTGCAAGAACAGAAGAGCATTTTGGTTCAAGCGTTTGCTGTGCTGCAGGCTCTTTATAGATGCCAGGATCAGTGGCACAGCAGAAGTGACGCAAGTAAGTTTTGTAAACAGAATAAAATCAGTCCTGAGATGTTAGATGCCCTTTTTTAGTGCATGTAGTACACTGAATGTTGATTTAGTGTTAGCTGTAGGAGATCTGGTATTCAAAATAGATGTTATTTTATGGTGTAATAAGAAATCTAAGAAGACCCACAGGATGATGACTGGGGTCAATCAAGGCTTTTTTTAATGGTTGCATTAGCCTCTGATCGCACAGAGCGTTTTTTGCAGTTTGTTTTTTATTATAGTTGTTGCTAGGCAACCCCCGAATGAGTGCAAACGTAAGCTTAACACAAACCACGAACTGTATGCCCCCTAATAGTTAATAGTACACTTTACCTTAATGAAAACAACTTACCGAAATCTCAAGTACCGCACTAATTTACCTCCTGCTGTTTTCTGTTCAGATCATGGTAACTACGGTTGGTAAAGTCATAAAGCTTCAGGTATCCAGCAAAAGTCATCACTATGAGAAAAAAAAAAACGCTAATGACTTTGGCGCTTTTCAAGTTGAGTTGAATTTTTTTTCAACTCAAGGTGCGCCTGTGAAAACGCAAGGCGCTCAGCAACGCTAAAGCAGTTAGGAGGTGCTTTAGCGTTTTCACTCATTGAAAACCATTACAGAAAGCTGCCCCAGGTTGCTAACACACACTCTGCTCGGGGCCTTATGTAGAAAAAAAATAAATAAAAATTATAATGACAACTTGGTGATAAGGGAATCCCCCCTTTTAATACCTTTGTCTTTTGACTCCAGGCGTTCCCCTTATTGGAACCGTTTTGCGGGTGCTTCAGTTCTACGCCGAGGGCAAAGATAACGGTACGAGCAAAGAAGACACAGAAGATGAACAGCTGCAGACTCTGGCAGAGATCACAGCTGAGTTTCTAGCTGACATCTGCATTCAGATTCCCAAGGTAATAATCCCAAAGAAATACTGCGATAGCTGTTGGATCAGATTGTATAACTGCAATTATTAAATGCAAAAAAAAGATGAACCACAGCTTTCTTTTTTCTTTGAAAGGCCACTGATGTGTCTGTTTATTCTGTTCTTCCTAGGACACCGTGGTAGATTTGGTGAAGGAAGGTTACCTTACAGAGAAGACTGCCCTCACAGCTGCCGGCAGTTTAGTTAAGAACTTTAAGACTTCAGTAAGTGTTTTCTCCAAAATGGTTTAAGTATAACCAGATATGTATTGCATACAATCATCCTTCTGATTTTTACTTTAAAATAAATCTTACAGCTCCCACAAAACAGTTTAAATCATGTAGTATCAAATTATACATTGTCATTTAATGTTATTATTAGAGCTGCAACGATTAGTTGACTAATTGATTAGTCGATCTCCAGAAAAATAATTGCCAAATAAACGATTAATTGATTAATTGTTAATTTGTCATGCAAAAATGACAAAAAATGCTGTTTACAGCCTCTCAAATATAAAGACTTCCTGCTTTTCTCTGTTTTATATCATATTTAACTGAATATCTTTGAGTGTTTGACTGACAAAACAAGACATTTAAAGACATTTAAAGACATCACCTTGGACTTTGAGAAACAGGGATGGACATTTTTCTCTATTTTCTGACATTTTATAGACCAAACAATTAATCTAGAAAACAATCGGAAGATTAATTGATAATGGAAATAATAGTTGGTTTCAGCCTTATTTATTACTGTTAAAATTATTAGTTGAAAAAAAGTCAATTGACAGGAAATGGTTTGTCTACAATTAATTAAAGTCCTTTTATTAGGTACATATATCAGATGATTTGTTACAACTTCTTAAATTTTGCAGCTTTTCTGAGTTTCATATATTTAAAATATGCAAGATTTTTTTAAATGTTATAGACTCAATGACAAAGGATTTATTGGTTCAAGTTAATTACACTGTGAATTTTAATAGCCTAATCCTGTACAAACCGCTGGGTTTAGGGTTCACTTTAGAGCTTGTGTGTCAGGTTAAGACGAGGTGTGATGGACTGCTGCTCTACACCACCAGCTCCAGTGGAAAATAAACACCATGTTTCCATCCCGCCCTTCTTCCTCTTGTGCAGTTTCAGCACCTGCAGTCCGCGCTGTCAGAGACTGATCCCCAGATGGCAGACATGGTGAGGAAACAGTTTCCTGTCTGAGACGCCCAGCAGATCAGTGTTCAGCACTCATCCAGACTCTCACCACGGCTTTTTATAGCCACCTCCGTTTCCCCTCCAAAGATCCTGCTTCAAGTCCGACTATTTGGATTTCCATCGGAAAGACTAAACGAGGATGTCACACCATCACGAGAGGAGGACAGTGTGAAAAATACTCTTTTTTCATATTTGAAGCAACACTTAGTGAATTTCAATTGTGTTTAAAGTTTTTTTTTATTGTTCTGTAAGTGCTATTTTTGTATTAAATGATTGAGTCTTTCAATAAAAATATTGTTCTTTCTCATTTGTGCTTAGAAGCTTTTACTTAAGTCCCTGACTGACAAAAAGCTTTTTGGCATTTAAGTTTTTATTTCTTTTAAATAAAGGGGTTTTTACAAAGCAGCCAGAAACCCTTCCTATAATTTCACGATAATTAAATAACGTTAAACAAATTAAAAAACACATACAGAAGTGAGAGATTCAGTCCACAATAAAATTTAAAAAAAAATAATGTCACAGGAAATTTTTGGAAGAAGTCAGAGGGATTGTTGAATCAAACCAAAGACCCAGGACTTCCATAAATTTGACCTAGAATGGTCTCCCTAATGCACATTCCCATATACGATGTAGTCTGTGAAACTGAGACAAATCTGTAAAACTGAGTTTCTCCACAAACAATCACACAAAAGCACCACTTTAAATCTTGTGTTTGCCAGAGATGTGCTCAAAAGTTTCTTGGAAATAAGTCATAAGGCATGAAAAAAGCATAAAAAACGACTAATCGACTAAAGATATCTCAGTGGAGTAAGACCAAAACGACCAATTAGTCGACTAAGAGGGGGTTTGGTAGTCTTAGTGGAGTCTGATAATATGATGCTGCACCCTGACGTGAAGCATCGCCCTGTTGGGGTTTATTTCACAACAATGACCCGCTCTCTTTACATTATCCAGCTTATTACACGGCTACTTACTGAAGAAATAAATCATTTGACACAAAAATGGTCGTCCGCCATCAGAACTGTGTCCAAGGTAACCAACCGTCTGTTATACACAGCAAAGGTCTGCTATGAAGAAATAACAGACTCTAGAACGCCGTGACTGACCAATCAGAATTGAGTATTCAACAAAGCCGTGTGATAAATACTTATACTGTATGTAATATATTGTGGAAACTTAGTTAACATATTACTAATCAGCCTGTTACGGCACTTCCCTCATTAAAGTCGGCCACAGCTTAGATCATTTACATGTAAATGTTTTTTTTTTCTTTATTTCAAGACACTAAACACTGGTAAAGTCCAGTTTTTACTGCATTATTGTACATTTTACATTTGTAAATATATACTATGTATTTATAATTTTTTATTATATTGTGTTTGGCTGTACTTTTTTCTGTCTTAATTAATGAACCACAAGTGTCTCTATCAGACTCGGTCTTCTCTGCATATTCGCGAGAGCCATTTTAACCAAAAAATTAGCAAAGCTATTTGCTGTATATAGTATTATTTGTTTCTTTTTTTTAATATGATGAAAATCTACATTTCTAAATAAGATGAAACTGCATTGACTGCGTATTGAGTCACCTTTCCAAGCATATGAGTAATGGTACTAATGCTGATGACAACATCAAGTGTTTACCAGAGGGTGACAGTCACTCGGTAACGACAATAAAATTAGATGAAAGGCTCGAGCCTGGCAACAATGATCTCATTTGGTTTCCAAATGCACCATTTCGCCCACTCATGCAGAAGGGCAGGACAACCTGCGAGCTTACGAAGGCTCTGTGAATATAGCAGCTTTTTAATTAAAGCCTGGATTGATATGTAGAACACTCTTTCTAATGGAAATCCCGAGATGGTCCGAGCGTACGAGGGACAGAGATCACCCTCTGGGAAAAAAAAAACCCTGTCTTTTTAATCCTTCTATCTCTGGACACGATCTGAACCTTGACTAGACTTGTGATGCACATAGGTGGCCGGTGCCTTGATCTGCGAGTCATGTCCTGTTTGTGCTGTAAATGGCTAGGATGATGTAGATGTAATCACGCTTTGGCCTTTCAAGACTGCTTGTGGCCAGTGACTTGCTCTTGCTCTGTGTTCAGGCGTCGCTTCCAGGCGTGTTATGTCACAGAGATCAGGGTGAAGCCCAGATGTTTCCTGCTGCCCTGTCAAACCCCACTGTCAGTCTTCACAGCAGCTTGATATGATCTGACTCCATGCACACGTTCCTCGCATGGCCGCTGCTTCATACACATCAGAGGCATGTCAGGCCTGTCTGACACTGATGCTGGATGTCAGTTACTTCTTTTTCTGTTCACCTCCACCCACACAACTCGCTGCTCTCTTAAATGACTTGACATTTTGCCTTAAAGTGAAATGCTTTCTATTTTTGTTCACATTTGGTTGGAAGATAGCCTGTCATTCAACATAAGCAGAATGTTTTTTCTTGAGGACATGACAAGTATTCTTGTGTCATACCCCGAGATGGGGACTGACCTATCCAGGACGATAAAAATAACACATATATGTATAATTTTGTCAAGGCCGGAAGTTAAACCTGCAGTAGGCAGAATATTTTTGGCATCACTGGGCAAAAACTCCATAATAACCTTTCAGCATATTGTAATTCAAGTGTTCTGAGAGAAAACTAGACTTCTGCACCTCCTCATGGCTCTGTTTTCAGGCTTTAAAAAATCCAATCACAGGTCATTTCAGAGAGAGAGCGTTCCTATTGGCTGTTCATTCAACAGAGGCAGCTGTCAATCACTCGCAAACTCCGATTAAACGTCAAACAAGGCAGCGCTGATCAAATATGAATCAATATTCTGTTACTGTAATGCCTTTTTCTCACTGCAAATGTTTTCAGAAACATCTTGTAGTGTACTGTTTAGCTGTAAAATGAGAAAGTTTGCTCCGGCTGGTGGGCGGTGCTTTGTATTTCCTCACCTGATCTCAACATGGCTGCCGGGTCACAAACGTTCTCATTTTACAGCTAAACAGTACACTACAAGATGTTTCTGAAAACATTTGAGGCAAGAAATAGGCATTACAGTAAAAGAACATTGATTAATGTTTGATCAGCGCTGCCTAGTTTGACCGTTTGATCGCTCGTCTCTGATTGGTTGTTTTCCTCCGGTCTGTGAAATCTTGCAGATGCCGTTAAAAGCACTGGAGGACACAGAGGCATTTTTTTCAGGTAACCTGTGTCATGAACTACTGTCACAATATAGTGACCACTTTATAAAAATACATTTCTTTAATCATATTTGCCCGATTTGTACCTACTTCAGCTTTAAGCCCTCTTAAAATGGCCCTGACACCGGTGAAGTACCTGTTGCTGGGCGAGCAGGACGGATAATGAAGGGATGAAGAATGCGTGTGCAGCGTCACGTTCCCTCTCCTTTGATTCCAAGGCCTGGCCTATTCACAACCACCTGGTCAAGGCGTGTTAATAAAGACACATGATGCCGTTGGGTGCAATCAAAGCCCCCTTCAGCTCATTTCCTGAGTTCCCCTGGCTTTCTATCTCTTGTCAACAGAATCACAATGAAACTTTCCTCTTTCGTGATCCCTGAATATCAAAAGACACTGACGTCTCCTGCTCGCAAAAAGTGATGCGGTGACGTCGGTGTTTGCATTTGCCTTAACTTCCTGTTCTGCTTCTTCAACCTCCTTATCTGTTAGGACATTGTAATGGATGCTATACAGTGTACAATACAGTGTAAATGCTTATTTCCAACATGATGTCATAGAAAACAGGACAGACAATCACACACAACACACACAGAATCCCTAAAATAATAAGCAGCAAAACCAAGGACATCCTACCAATGAAAAACAACAGAAATAAACGGTCTAATCAGGGAACGTTACAATTTTAAAATCAATAAAAATGCTGATTAAAAACTGGAATACTCTACTTTAATTTTTGTCCATACACAAATAAAGAAAAAGTGCGATGAAGGCTGCTTAACTAACTATAGTATTAAAGGAGTTTTTAAGTAAGAGCGATACTAAGATGAATGAATGTGATCATATTTGTAAGTGTGGATGTACATTTATGTCTTCATACGTGTTGGTCAAACATCAACCTACGAAATGTACAGTATTAATAGTAATTATCTTTTATGTTAAATTAAATTGAATTAAATTGTTTCAAACAGAGCAAAACTCTGCAGTGACTAGCGTGACATTTCATAAAACAATTATATGTTATATTATTTTTTATATATATTTTATATTGCATAAATAATTACATTTATTTGCTTTTCATAAAGAACTGCTGTGTTAAACTGTCTTTTTTAGTAATTATGTTTTTAATTGCTTTGGAGAAATCACGTGGTATTAGGAGATAAATGTACCTCTTAAATGATCATCTAACCTAATTTATAATCAAACCACATCCAAAAAGCTTTCCAGATTAAATACATAACACTTTCAGTGACCCTTTTTTTAATCTATATCATTTTTTTGCACTACATATCACATTTCTATTTTGAATGTGGCAGGTGTTTATGGGCGCAGCTTCGTCCTGTCCTGTCCTTGTGTACCGCTGACGCCTGTCACCAAGTGGCATATGCTGTTGTTTGTTCTGCAGTGACAGAATCGGAGCTAATTAAAGAGATGTAGTGCTGCCTCAGGAAGTGTACGTAAGCGGACCATTCACTGCTCTGATTAGTTAGTTGTTCAAACACGGCTCGGGATCTGGCGAGAGACTGCAACTCTATTGATGAAGTGCT
The DNA here is from genome assembly GCA_916700815.1 of Helicolenus hilgendorfi. Classification (NCBI taxonomy): domain Eukaryota; kingdom Metazoa; phylum Chordata; class Actinopteri; order Perciformes; family Sebastidae; genus Helicolenus; species Helicolenus hilgendorfi. The sequence continues at coordinate 6,485 of CAKALG010033895.1, read as the reverse complement.
GTTAGAAGACCTTGAATTCCCTGGAAATTCAAATAACACCAGTGAGGAGTGGAAAGAGAGACTGAACAGGCCACTCAAGTAGAACCACTGAGACTGCATTAGAAATAAAATCTGTTAGAAAATAGAACCCACTATACTGATGTTTCTTTTATTAGGTTTTTTTTATAGACATAAGCCATCTACATTACTATCAAAGATTAATGTGTGCATTCATGTTACAGTATGTTTGCATAGGTTTGATGCTGGAAATGTATAATTGCCCTGTTTTGGGTTTTGATTTTCAACATTTATTTATTTATTGTTTATTTTTGCAGGGACAGCACAAAATTAAAAGTAATTGCACCAGAGTTAACTAGAAGCTAATTTGCATCTGTTGTCCCTGGGCAGGTAGACAAAAAACAACCACATGACAATAAATACACGTCATAAAACAGCAACACATACAGAAGAGTCCATCAGTGTGAGAGATAGATGAGATTATAATACATTACAGTAATAAAGGGCTGCAACTAACGCTTATTTTAATTGTCGATCAATCAGTCGATTATCTTCTCGATTAGTTGTTTGGTCTATAAAATGCCAGAAAATTGTAAAATATGTTGATCAGTGTTTCCCAAAGCCCAAGATGACGTCCTCAAATGTCTCCTTCTGTCCACAACTCAAAGATATTCAGTTTATTGTCATAGAGGAGTAAGGAAACCAACAAATATTTACATTTAAGAAGCTGATGATTTGACTTCTTTTTCTTAAGTCAATACTCAAACCGATTAATCGATCATCAAAATAGTTGGTGATAATTTAATAGTTGATAACTAATCGATTTAATCGATTAATCGTTGCAACTCTACATATATATTTGAGTCAGTGTTGATATAATTATAGTTTCATGTTAAATTAGTTTGGTATTGATTACATATTTTGCATGTCTTTGTGCATCATCCACATTTAAAGAAAAAAAATAATTTCTGTTAAGAAAAATAAGCTTTTTAATTGGTAGCTTTTTAATTTTTATTTATTTGTTAAGCTTTTCTTCTTATCTATATTATATCACAACTTCAGTGTGTTTACGGGGCAGCTGTAACTCTTAATTTTAGATGTGTAACTGTTACCATAGTGAAATAAAAGGGAAATTACCGAGTTAATGGAGAGAATATTAATCTGGTATACAATTACAGTAGAAAGTGTAAATGACTCATCATTACTTTAGCCCTGGATTTCTGCACTAATGGTGTCTTCAAACAGACAACACAAGTATTATTATTGTAGTATTCTAGTATTATTTGTTTCTTCCTGCCGAGAGCGATGTAGTGCAGTTTTAATAGATTCATGTTGGGCTGTTTCTTACCGCACCATGGGGTGAGATTAGCCAGAGAGATCTCTCGCAGCTTGATGCTCAGACGTTGTGAGTAAATCCCTCTGATTGAAGTGAACAGAACTGGGACAGACTGGTGAAGCCCTCACGCTCTCAGACATGTCTGACACGCAGCCGCTACAAAAACCTACAGAGAGGGATATCAGAAATAAGAAGAGCTTGTGCAATGTTCACCTAAAATAATAAACAATCAATAATTATTCCTGTGAGCTTTAGAGACAGCTTGGTTGCCATGGCTGTTTTGCTCTCAAAAGTGGGTTATGTCTCAGTAATGAGATGTGTGAATGTATTGAGTACTCTCATTGTCAGACGGCTATAGCGCATGAAGAGCCTCATCAGGAGATGCAAGAAATCAATACAGAGTGTACCGAAATCAGTTATAATTAAGGTCAAATGAAAATAAAGTTTATAGTGCATACACTGTATTTTGATGAATATACTAATAAGAGTATTTAAAGAACATATTTATCTTGAATCTTTTTGTTTTGCACAATTTATAGAATATAATTTGGAGGATATGTCTGCTGAAGTTTAGATGGACTACTAGAACGTTTCAAAAATGTTTATTAAAAGCTGTGTTCAGTCATTTTTATCTCGTTTTTATCTCGAAGCTAATTATCCGGACACCATTATCCACTATAAGGTCAGGCCGGAGAGCGACCCACAATGAGCCATCTTATTCATGTTGCACTCTCTGACCCCTGTCAAGGTACTCGATGGCTTAAAGCATCTCAAAGCACCTGTGTCAATTACCCTTCTGAATGAGAGAGCGGACACGCAACGAGACACATCGCACTATCAATAAGAGTTAGTACTAACTGTTCAAAAGTATAATAAAAAGGATAATATTAGAGCTGCAGAAAACACCGGCTGGCAGATAAAATGTGTGAACCTGTGAGCTTCTGACATTAAATAAAGGAGATCTGATCCAGGAGCTGTCAAGACACGAGGAGATCAAAAGCATGGCCGGAGCATGTGCAACATAAAAGTGCTGTCTGTGAAAATAAATAGATTTGGATGTGCTTGATGCTGCTGCTGTGTAGAAGCTTCATGAAAGGAACGGTTCATGACTGGATCATGAACAATACCGTGGTCATACCATTCAGGAGGCTTTGTCCTTTTCTCTCCTCTTGGTAAATAAGCAAAGCAACAATACTCATTCCAGGAAAAAAAACGTTTCAACATGTTTCCATGTATTAGTCACAGGTTTAACATGTGTATAACATCCACAGTGCTCTTTGTATTTGCTTAAGGCAGCAGCAGCCGATTTAACTATGGGTGACGTTCACATGACGTATTCTGGTATGAATGAACGGCTGCAGAACTACAGAGAAGTCTCATTTCTTTTCCTGTATTGTGGATGGTCACGTTGACTCTATACAGGCAGAGAACAGTATGGACGAGCGATATTACGTCTTATGATACGCTGTCGGACTCAAAGCACATTTGTTTTATCCACCACAGAACTATTACTACTGTTGTTTCTGTTAGATGCTGCCACGGAGAAAGAGCAGCTCAGTGACCTCAATCAAATCTGTTCTTATAAAAAGAATAGTCAACAATTCTACTGTTTTATAACCTTTTTTATAAACTACTGTGATAGTAATAATACTCTTATTGTGTTCTTGCCTCTCTTTAGTTTCTGCTTTGTATTGTTTCAATGATTTTATTGTTCTTTTTAGGGCTGCCCCCTCTTAATCGATTAGTCGCCTAATCGGTTGTTTTTCTTTCGTCTATTAGTCGTTTTTTTATGCTTTTTTCATGCTGAATGACTTATTTCCAAGAAACAATATGAGCACATCTCTGGTAAACACAATATTTAAAGTGGTGCTTTTGTGTGATTCTTTGTGGAGAAACTCAGTTTTACAGATCTGTTGATTAAATCAACGAATCGATTACAGTAGTCGACAAAATCTTATTGTTAGTTAGTCGACTACGAATTTCTTTGGTCGAGGACAGCCCTAGTTCTTTTTATTAGTTGAGCGTTCTGTCCTTCACTCTGTTACAATGAATGCTTTATAAATAAAGATTTATCATTATTATTATTAGGGCTGCAATTACTCTAAGAATTATTATCATTGTCGATTAATCTATCGATTTCCTACAGTTTTTTAAATTAACAGATGAATCGCTTAATCTATAAAATGACAGAAAAGTAAAAAATTAATAAAAAAGTGGAAAGTCCTCACAATTGAAAAGTTAAAACCAGAGTTGCCAGAGTTTTTACTTGAGTTTAAATGATTAATTCAAATGAATCAATACTAGTTGCCAATTTATTTGATTTCTATCAACTAATCAATTAATCGACTAATCGTTTCAGCCTTAATAATCACTGTGATGCCAACAGAAACCAAAGAGCGGCCTACTGCTGAGTCTATAGTTTTTTTGAGATCGCTATGTGATAATATATCATTAGTTAGCTGTGGTTATTATTGCTAAATGTGACTAACGCCGCTACTAACTCTAAGTAGAGGTAAAATGGAGACATAAAATGTTTCAGCTGACCTTTCAACTGTACAAAATATTCACTGTTCATTTGTTGTGTTTATATTGTGTTTGCACATTGAAGCAGAAATGTTTGCCTTCTGTAGGTGGAGGTGATAAAGAGCTTAAGCCAACAATCAGGTAAACATGTTCACTCCTGCTTCCATGATGTTAAATGGGGGTAAACTTTGTGTGCAATGCATGCTGGTACATGTAGTTATTACTTACTGTTGAAGAAGACTGATTCCTCTGTTAATATGTATGGTGCCAGATGTGTTTTAATGGCCTAGAACAGTGTTTCCCAAACTTGTTTTCTGGGGTCCAACTTTTTAACTTGTAACACTCGTTCCTGACCATTTTTACTGCCATTTATGCATCACATTATATTATCTTAAATAGGTAAAGCAGTCATTTTGAAGAGCTCTACGTTTGATAAATCACTACTTTGTTTTATGCATTTTCTTGAAAACACATACACATGTTAAATACTTTATAAATGAGACCAAATAAATGCATTTAAGGCAGAGTTAACAGGCTCCATCAGTAAAGCAAACAGAATCTAGGCTGTAGGTCTGACCCGAATGCTTCGACTGTTGTCATGGTAATCGACCTCCAAATCAGTATTAGAATGCTTAAATATATAAAAGTATGTAATAATAATATATAAATCCCCAAAAAGCCCATGAAATAAGGAGTAATCCCACAACATTATTCATATTCAACATTAATTATTATTAGTTATTCTCATACGGATATCGATGTCTGTTGTATGTAGAGGTGTGTGTGCGTCAGCGGCACTGTACCGGGTACTGAAACAGGGGAGATGGAGACAGACAGACAGAAGAACATGTCCGCCTGCTGCACCATGAAGGTTCGAATACCTTTGAATATTTCTCACGGAAGCTTCATATTAGATTCAATGTTATAAGTAGGCTGCAATTATCAGAACGATCTGAACATTCAGGCTCCCTCGTGTGGCTCAAAGCGTTCTGCAGATATACATTTTAAATAAAAGATTAAAGAAATTGAGAAAATGTATTTGTCGAAGCTAAAAAAATGTCCTGCGACCCACCTGTGGGTCCCCACCCAGTCTTTGGGAATCAATGACCACCAGAACAGACTGGATACACACACATTGAAATGAAAGCTTGACCTTGCTACAGCTCTGTCTAACACAAGAGCAGATCTGGATTCAGTCTCTGAGAAGAGGAAGTTCCCTTCACTGCCTCGTTTGTTGTGTAAAGCGTGTGTCCATGTCACGAGGGACACAGGCCAGGACCACCTGAGACAAACAGCATGTGCACCAGCCACACATGTACCACATGCATCAGAGCTGTGTGAAGCTAAAGGGTGCTGGCAGACAGACAACGAGACAACTCACCTGTCCTACTTGTGAGGTGACTCAAGCTTATGGAGAGAACAGTGGTGTTATCTGTTTAAAGTAATGAGGCCTCTTTAAATTCAGTGCTCCCTCGTCTAGATTCTGCTTGCTGAGGCTTCTGAAGCTTTCTCCGCTGATTGTCTTGATCTTATTAAAAAGGCTCACGGTCTTAAATACGGGAAAACATGCAGGTTATTTGTGCTATGTGCACGAGAAACCCAGAGGTGCTTACAGTGCAAAGGATTTTGAAAGGGGGGTCATGTTTGGATCACTGTAGGTGGGCTTGAATCCTCTTAAACCTTGACCTCCTCTTAGTCTCAAGGTGTCAACAAACAAACTGCTTGTGTCAACATGATGAGGAAATGTCAATATGATGGCACATTTTCCATATTTGGTTTTAATTGTTAAATGCTTGCAGATGAGTCCAACATAAAAATATAACAATAAATCCTGCTTTTTTTAATTATGATATTCACTTTTTTTCCTCAAACACATTGAAATATCTAATAAAAGCAGTTCAATCTGGTATTTTCTATTCTCTCACTAAAATCAGAATGATTGATCTCATTGAAGCTGTTTCAGGCCTTTAGGTGAAATAAAAGATTTTCCCTTAATGACGTGAGCTGAGCTGCTCTTTTTCCATTTGCTGCTGGCAGTGAGATTATTGCCCCCTCCTCTTTCTCTCCTGGTTAAATAGCAAAGCGCTGCAGCTTCTCGGTGCAGACATCCCTCTTCACATTGCATGGGGTTATTTAGATAATCCACCTGGAAGAAACTACATAAAAAGGCTCCTGACCCAGCAGCACTTTAACATGTACTCAAACAAAAATGAAGGACCACGTAGAGGAAGATCTTTTGACTCCATGAACATTGGCTTTGAAGAGAAACTGCTCAACAATGAGGTAAGAGACAATAAAACCAAGAAGAGCTTTTCTAGCATGTGATTATTTTAAGAAAACATTTTTCTTTTTTTTCTCTGCCAGTGGTGGGGAGAAAGGTCTTAATGAATAAGCCTTTTACTTTGTCGTCAGAGCAGATTAATTTAAGCCCTTTTGTTTAATGTAATGTGCGTCAAAGGGTTAAGAGGGTTAAAGTGGGATACTTCCATATTTCATGTCATAAAAGACTCATTATTGCTCACTCTGTACACTATTCACTGGTTTCCACAGCAAAAGACAGAAGAGATGAAATAGTCTTTGATGTCTCCATTGTGCACATGGAAAAGGACAGACAGAATAATGTAGAAAT
>CAKALG010033894.1:0-26827 GCA_916700815.1 Helicolenus hilgendorfi | reverse complement strand
ACAACTTTTGAACAGGCAATTTATGTTGCGAACAGAGCAATCACAGATAATACAGAGCACATGTGCTGAGCCAGTTATTGTGGTTTTTGCAGACAATTCATTTTAACTCCAAATCTGACACATAGAGCCCCAAAGAGTAAATATACACGGGGTGGAAACAACACAACACAACACAACATAACATAATAGAAAAACCTCATAAAGTAACACTTTATTTTACAGTTATATCCTTATAATTTCCTACAAAGGGAAGAACTGTATAATTCGGGATTTATTCTGGGAAGAACACAATTTCCTCTAAAGAAAAGCTCCATTTATTATTTGAAATTTAATCGTCCATGTATGTTGAATTGTATACTTGCTTGGTTACCCTGGCTACTGGCAACCAATTAGAATGAATTAATTGAAACTATGGTACTAATAATAGAGAAAATAAAGACCGTAGTAAAGTCTTTGGACATTATTAGGAAACTGGAAGTTGCAAGCCTGTGAAATAAACTGTTACCAAACAAAATGACCAAAAATAAAATATACAATATAAATACAAACCAACGAAACTGTAGTACAATGACCTAAAAAAATCATTGAATTTAATTACTAGAGCTGAATTAATTGAAAATTAGTTGATCAACAGAAAATGAATCACACACTACTTTGATAATTGAATAACCATTTCAGTCATTTTTCGATCAAAAATGCCTAACATTTGCTCGGTCCAGATTTTCTTTGTCAAATATGACTGGATATTTGTACGTTTTTGATTGTTGATCAGCCAAAATAAGAGATATGCCATCTTGGGCTCTGGGAAATTGTGATCAGCATTTTTCAATATTTTCTGACATGTTATAGGCAAAACAATGAAGAATACAATCAGTAAATAAATCAATAATAATAATAATCATTATTTGCAGCACAAGTTAACACCTGAATTGACTAAAAGTGAACAATAAGCTGAACCAGCTATTCTTCTATATTGGGATTTTCTTTATTTTTCTTGGATTGTGTGGTTTGCATATTCCCTCTGATATGTGGATAAAACAGTATACATATATAAAATATGTATTTCTGCATTTTGTTTCATTTGGAAACTGGAGTAAAATCAATTAGATCTTTTATAAATCAGTTGATAAAGGCCATGGAAGGTAATTAGATGTTACATTTACTGGCACATTTAAGCCATGAGGGGGCTGCAGACTAGTGTTTTAGTTAAAGTAGAAATCAGCCCAGCATGTAAGTAAAGTTTATTGATCCATAGACAGATCAGCAGTGCACTTTAATTCAAGCATCAAGTGATCGAATGTGCGTATCTCTGTAAACTTCATCAGTTCCTGCAGCTGAAAGAGTTAATGGGTCGTGGCCGACTGAGCCATTATTGACCTGTATGACAACACATCCCACAGTGAGAAGCTACTACACCCACTCAAAGAGGCTGCTCTGTGGTCGGCTTCTTAGCTACCTGGGCTTTAATGGATATGTACCGCAGCTAGAACATTTTAAGGTTACATTTTGTGATGCATTAGTGGCCCGGTCATATTAGTCATGTTACCGAGGGAAAAGATGGAACGTACGTGATAATCTGTCAAAGAGATACAAAACGAGGCTGTTTGAAATATGCTGAGTCACAAAACTCTTTTCACTATTATGAATTTTATGCTTAGTCTACACAGTTTCCGTGCAGCTCTATTGAATCGGGAGCATATTTGGTGAAGGTTTTGTGGGGGGTTTTTTTTGCTGTTAAATACTGTATGAGGGTGTCATGTCTTCCTGTTGCACAATATCTCCCCACGGCTCACATTACAGTGGTGATTTTTATCTTTTAAAATGCATTCCCTCTGGGGGTGTACACATTGCTGTGAATAAGGGACAAATACGAATGTACAAAAGCCTCACAGTCCCAAAAGGGAATTAAGTCATGTATTCAAACCATAACCAGCACTATTGTGTGGTAGAAACCACCAAGTCTTAGACACTCCTCTGTTTTTAGACACTCCTCTGTTTTTATACCAATCTGCCTGCAGGACAAACTACCTAGCCATTCCCTCTGAGCAGAAAGACAACCCAGCCGCTCCTGTTACCGAATAAAAGTGCTTGTCAGTGACACGGTATTTTACATGTGACTCTCTCAACCTGATCCTGATCAGTGAAACCACCCCTCTCTCTTTCAACTCATTGTTTGTACCGTTATTACTCATAAGTGTGCAGCTCTGTAGTGGAGTCCTGTTGCTTCAGCTCCCTCTGTGTCTCCTCTTGCTCGTTCCCTTCAAAAGGGCTTTCATTCCTGGCATTTTTGGAAATGTCGCCTGATCACAAGTCCTCCATTCGTACTCACTCTCTCCATTCAGTGTGCAGTATTCCATTCAATAGTTCAATAAGAGCATGACGATTTCAAACACAATTGAAATACAGTGCCCTCAGGCACCAATCTGCATAGTGAAGATAGTAAATTATATCACTCTAAAATGTACGGCATTTGCATGTATATGAAGTAGGGGCTCCTGATTTATAACAATCCACAAGGATACAGCTGTTTGTGTGAATTAGATTATGTTGAATTTGTATATTGTTTAACATTGCAGACATGACTTTGGTTATTTAGCATATAAATCAATCCATGTTGAGTAAGATTGAACATGTTCTCTGCTCTTTTTAGGTACTAACCGATCACGATGGGACTTCAGTGACAGACACTATGAAGGTATCATTACTCCCAGACAGCCATGGGAATCCTGCCAACCGACCTCCCCTGTGTATCGACCGTGTTATGTGAGGAGCCAGTCAAAAATATGCTCAATTTTTCTCCTCCTTTTCCTCACTTTATTTTTGTTTTACCTTCGTGCCAGGCATCTGAAATAAACTGTTTTCAGCAGGTTTAAGGACAAAAACATCAGTGTCCTGCACTTATTATCAGATAAATATCAGCCATGCTTCATGTATTGAATATTTTCTTAGTAGTTAGTGGTGCCTATGTGATTTATAACCTATGAACACAAAAAATCCAATGAAAGAAACTGACCTCCTGCTGTCAAGGCTGTTATATACAACTTATAAATGACTCTGTAGTACTCGTTTACTTCATTTTATTACACTTTTATAGACCACGCTTAGATTTTGGGTCACATTTTTATTTATATTGGCCAATATCTTTTTGATGTCTTTGTAAGGAAAATGGATTGCATAGCTTTTATACTGTATGGATGTGCTTCTCTCCCTGTTTCAGTGAAACCAAAAGGTAATGGAAATATAAAAAAAACAGATGAAACAGTCTGAGTTCATCTAGAGGTCTTTCCTATAGTCTCCTCCGTTTAAACCTTTAATCCATTTTCAGTTACTCTAAAATGTATTCTTAAACTGTTGCTGTTCTACAATAGCGTTGCTATTGAGTCTAAATGTGTGCCTATTTCTATAGTACAACACTGTAGAAACTTTGTCCATTACAGATTTGTGTGAGTGAGCTGCTTTTGAACTATTAAATTCAATGCTTTCCACAGTCTGTGTTGAAGCTCCTCTGTTCACTGAAAAGCTCTTGCTTCTGTTTAATTGTATGTGGAGATGCTATTGAAATTGCACAATGAGAGAGTCCATTTGGACGTTGAAAGGAAAATGCAGTATTGACTTTGATCAACCACAATAAGGACCTCTGGTGTTTCCAGTTTCTGCACTGCAGAAAAGCAGCTAACAAAAAAGACTTTCGATTTGTTTCCACTTGAAGTAAGCTCGGTGTATTTTAAATGCCAGTCTTACTGAGCTGAGATACGGTGGTGTGTAGCAGAGAGTTTTATTCAGTGGAAGCAGAGCTGGTCCAGATAAGCAAGGCCAGAAAAGGTTGTTGAATACAAAGAAGGACGACAAAAGGTGAAGGCAAGAAGAGAGAAAGGGGAAAAGACTGTCAGTTATGGAGAGATGGGATGTATATTGCTCTTTTAGCTAGCCGTGACCCACAGCAGTGACAGATATAGCAGCAGCAGCTGTTGTTATAGCAACCCAGGCATGCCTGTAGCAAGGTAGATTGCCAATTGCAAAGATATTACCATGCGATAGGAGACACATTCATTTATGCACAGCCATAAATAAAATGTAGAGTGGTTTATTACTTCTTATGCACACAATATAAAAAGAAAGAAGCCCACCCATGCATGCTTTGCACAAGGCTTGATAGACAGAAGAAATGCCGCCACAAACTTACCAAGGTCAGGTAATATTGTCTGAATAGCAACTAGGTAATGCAACAAGTGCAACCTTTATCCATCCATCAAGCTCACATAGATTGGTTATTGATTGCGCGACACATCCCATAAACTCTTCAACAATATGGCATTATGGCTTTGAGATGCATCGTGAAAGTGCAATTCCGTTACCCTCCCCCTCCTCTGTCTCTCTCTCTGTGTCTCTACTTCTTCCCTCTCGATTGTTACAATGTTCCTCCCAGAGGATACAACCCAGTAATATGGCCCACATTCCACTAATATACGTTTCAATTAAACCACCAAGCCTCAACTGCCCTCTACGCTCTGCACAAAGCATTTTAACTCACATTACACCAACAAAGCGTGACAATAAACACTCTTAATTTGGAGCTAATTTTCTTTGCTCATAAAAGGAAATAGCTTAATGTGTCACTAATGACAGAAAGGGATTCAGTAGCTCAGTATCTCACTGACAAAGCAGTCTGCACATACAATACAACACATATGAAGGCCCGTAGTCAATGTATTTAAAGCGTAGCCACCACTTTCTCACTTTTACGACTGCAGGTTGCAGCTATTTTTGACCTCAAATCATCATTCATGTAATCTGCAGTGCTCAATGCTTGTCCATCTATGAAGGGTCTTTGTCTCCCCCTAGTGTAAAGCTCATTATGTCATCAAACGTTGACAGGAAATCAAAGCTTATCAATGTCAAGCTCTCCGTCAAGCATGTCTCTCCCACCTAAAGACATGCTGTTGCACAATTGTTTGATTTCTGATTTGCTGATGATGCCGATGTTTTACAATACATTCTGATATTTATGTTATTGATTTATTGATCCTGTATCTGTTTGGCCGGTGGGTTGATGGGAGACACTTAACTGTGGCCCAAGCGGTAATGATGCCAGACATCAGACATTTGCAGTCACCCAGAAACGTGTCGATTGTTGTTGATCAATAGTCACTCTGCTAGAGCTTATGATTGATGGGAACATATTGATAAAACACAAAGTGAGTAATTATTATGCTTTGATCCACTTTCTCCTAGAAACTTTATGAAACCTGCTTTTCTCCCATCATCCTCCTCCCCTCTCCTCCTGAAGGTTCCACCCTCTGTGTGGCACCAGTCTCTAAAGGATTTTTCAAAGCATTGTACCAGACCGAGCTGGAGCTAAGAAGGTGTTTCCACAGTTATACTTCTGCCTGCCGATTTCCATTTCTTTTAGTGGCTGAAGACGAATGCACACATTTCAAATGGAGGACCAGAAATTGAATCATTTCTTCCGAGGGAGCTTTTCTGAGATAACCACCGGCAGCCCACTCATAATTCTAAATCTCCACATATTTCATGCCCTATACTTCTAGACAGGGCAGGGCTGTTGGCTTTGCCACGCACAAAAAAAGCCCAAATCTTGTTAATTAATTTCTGGAAAGATCCAGATTGATTATAGACTTCCAAGAAAGGAGAGACCAGAGGTATTTTTGGACTGCAAACAATCTCTAGTCTTAAATCAAACTGGATATTCAGGGACGCGGCCCAAAGAGAGAGTTAAAGCCAGACTGTTTTCTTCTGATCCAGCTGGGTTGATAATAAATCGGTAATAATTAGAAAACAAACGATGTGATACAGAAAATAGACAACACTTTACGGCTTATTTGAAAGGTAAGCCAATTTAGAAATGTAACAGATCATTACACAGTGTTGTCATACCAATTAAGGATAAATATCTCTACAGATACACCACATTAAACATAAATAATTGATTTGGCAGTCATTTACACTCAAAATAGGATTTTTTTCATATAAAAGACAAACATGAAATGTAATGTTCAATGTCAAATTTAAAGGAATAGTTTCACATTTCACACTTTCTTGCCTACAGTAAGATCAGAACATACCACTCTTTGGCTGTCTGTCTGGTAAATAAAGAGCCAACAGCCAATCAGCTTAGCTTAGCTTAGCATAAAGACTGGAAACAGGGGGAATCGGCTAGCCTGGCGCTGTCCAAAGCTAACAAAATCCAACTACCAAAAAAATAAGATACTACACGTTAATTAGTGAAGTTAGAATTTTGGCCATGGCCATCTTGTTTTTTTGCAACCAGAAGTGACATGAGAGGGTGGAGCTAAGTACAACCGAATGCTGACTAAGACGTTTTCAGGCAACCAAAATGTTACAATTAACTTTTATGAATTAAAAAAACACTGTGCAAGGGTTACAGATGTAAAACGAAAACACAGACAACTTTGTTGTGGCAACCTGTCAATCAAAAGGTAGCCACACCCTAAAGCATACCCTGCTTTATGGTCTATTTGACTCTAAATGGGACCATAACTTACTAAATGAACATCAGGCTGTATTGTAGAAGACTTAAAACTAGCGATTGAGACCATAAACTCATGTTTACAATGTTTACTGAGGTTATAAATCAAGTGAGAAGTAGGCTAATTTTCTCACAGACTTCTATACAATCAGACTTCTTTTTGCAACCAGAGGAGTCGCCCCCTGCTGGCTGTTAGAAAGAATGCATGTTTAAGGCACTTCCTCATTGGCTTCACTTCTCAGACCTGGAGGTAGCCCACTGGCTAGCCTTATATTTACTAAGCAACCATGAAAGTGTAATCGATCTTCTCAATCCAACTCTTGTCAAGAAAGCAGATTTACCAAAATATCAAACTATTCCTTCAATTTATATAAAACCTTATTAACCATCTAAGAGAGAGAAAAAATAGACAAACATTTTTCTTAGTTCAAATAAAATGCTGCTGTAAGGCCGTGCAGGGACAAGACTCTAACTCTAGTCAGCTCTTTAAGAATGAAAACAGTTCTACTAATGCCCATCTGTGATTCTAAGTAGCAACAGCACACTATTATTATTATTCTAATATTTGATTAGAGATTTACGTTTCCCCTCTGACTCAAGCATTCTTCAAAGTCAATTCTTATTATGGAAACAGAAACCTGCTGGCACAACACATCACTCAAGTGTTTATAGTGTCTTTGTCAGCCGTTAAATTACACCTGAACAACTTTGAAGAACCTCTGGAGAACCTTTCCACTTAAATTTAGCATAATCTGACTCGGGACAACGTACAGACCCCGTGAATTATTCCTGAGTGTCTGTATGATTGTATTAACGTTGCTGTTGCAGAGTTGTTATCATCTCCCTGCGGTGTCATTGGCTTAAAGGAGGGCAAAGAGGTAGATGTGTTTGACAAATAGAGCACATCTCCTGACTACTGAATATTCTCCGGAATATTAATTTACTGTCATATAATCCATCAAAGCTCCTTTTTAACAGAAGTGGTGTGTTGGGTGTTTCAGTTTCCTCACCTCCTGTCTCTAGCAGTAGATTTTTAATGTGCACATATCTCTTAAGTCCTCTTGCTATTCCACACAGATGGCTGATATTTGAAGAGCAGTTTTCTCAAACCTGTCACGCCTTTTCTAATCTGGCATTTATTTTTTCTGATAGCCACAAAGCTCGTTTGATTTATTTGATGTTTCTTTAAATCCAAAGCAAACTCAGATGCAGCAACAGATGCAGCAGACCTGTAAGTGGATGTAGAATAGACAATAAACCACATGGACGACTGTTGCTATCAGCCACATGTCCACCTACTGTGGGCATTATGGGAATGCGTAGGTACGTGTTTATTTTCTCAATAGCTTTTAATGTTGCAGCCGATAAGGGGTGTTTCCTTTATCTGTAGTGTGTGTTCACAAATAAATCACTGAGCGTTTGCGTTGTTTTTGTTGTTGCCACTGAGGGCTGATACTGCAAACAAAAAAAGAGAGAGAGAGAGAGAGAGAGAGATAACATCCAAACCCCAGCTGTTTAAAACCCCTAATCAAAACCGAATCCATGAATTAAACAGGAACCCTTTCACTGTATACCTTCACCTTTCCTCTCTCCCTATCCATCATCCCATCCCCCCATTTCATTCACCCGCATTTCAAACAAGAGGCATCTTTGATTAAGCGAGACAAAGAGGAGTCCTTAAATAAAAAGACCATTTACAAGTCAGACTGGGAAGCGAGGCAGTGACTGGGCCCTGCTTTCCAATTTGCGATGAGAGGATGGAGCTGGCCCGTTGCACAATGACGTCGCGGCTCTATTGTTAGTGAAATGAACACCTGGCTGCCAGAGAAGTGCTAAATCACGGCTGTGTGTGTTTAGCCACACCTGAAGCGCTCCACACAAAATGTGACACAAAGCAGAGCATCACAACGCAGGCTGGCTGAATTCAACAGTATCCTGGTGCCTGAGATTCAGGAGGTTTTCATCTAATCAATCAATAACTGGTCGGTCAATTAGATGAAAATTTACTGTGTGTTGCTAACTGCAAACCCGGTATCCAGGGAGAAGAGGCACTGACAATGAAACACCACTAAACCTCATTAAACAAAAGTAGGGGAGAGGGAAATTAACACCAGCGGATTTGTGAAGATTTCTAATTGTGCTGTGTAGTCAAAAGTTGATAATGGGGAAAAGGAAGCTTATAAAACAGTGCCAGACCTCTGACAAGCTTGGTGGTGCTTTATTACTTTTGTGCAGCAGCCAAGGCAGCAGTTGGCTGATATATGCTTCTTGACACTAGTTAGAGAGAGCCCCACTATGTCTGATAAATGTTATGTTTCCTCCAGAAACATGGTTATAATGCACACTCTTCACCCGCATGCCTCAATTAAGGGCAATCATTAGGAATGATACCTTGTGTCTCTTATAGGCTATTGCTGTGGGATCAAAACCCTCTTAATTAAACTCTTCAATTCCCTCTCAATCAATCTGTGGAGGATAAAGTTACTGATGGGCAGTGACATATAACAGCTGCTCTTCTTTGCTGCTATCTCATGCAAGGTAGGAGACCCTTACTAGCCTATTCCAACAATAAAATCCAAGTCTGTAAGTCAATGCTCCTCTCCACAAATCCTCTGGGATCAATTACAACAAGGTGCATACATGTTTTATCCACAGCTCTAACTTCTTTAAAATAGCAGATTATTTCCTGTGTGAGTTAGTATTATTTACACAAGTCACGGCATGGCCTTAATACTTTGATAAAGCCTTCACGCTTATCTGGCAGAGATGAATGTGAGCATCCTCTGTGACTTAACGAATAATTTGGAGCAGCGACTAATGAACACATGAGATCAATAGCAAAACCGCACAGCATAGCCCCGTTACTGGACACTTCCTTTCACATCCCCGCAGCAGTTGACTACCAGCGGGAACAGCTGACCTTATCTGCCTCGACTCTGTCAAAAGCCTGGAAACAGGAGAAACTGTAACTGAGAGGCTGGAAGTTACATTAGTGGGTAGAGGAGAGGGTTGAACCAAAGGTCCATCGCCATCTTGTTGTGGTGAGACAACATCCAAAACAAAATAAATCACTTGGTATCAAACGGGGCTGCATGGTACAGCATGGGATATTTTGTAGTTGTATAGCCAGGGAATGGAGTTGTCTAAGTTCACTGTTCACTGTGCTGTAGCTTTCCTCCAGGAACAAACACATTTAATCATTTAGTAACAGCAATAATGTAAAGAAAGCCAGGTGTTGTGAGTTGTGAGTTTCCTGAGTTTCCTTTGTGAATTGTATTCTTTTATGGGTTGAAATGGCCATAATTGGATGTGTCTGTCTACAATTAGATATCAGCATCATCATCATATAAAAACACAACTCTTTGTCTTCGTTTTGCGCTTTGTCTTTGCTTTCTATTGTTATGTTTGTTTTATGTCTGTGACCGTGTAACTGTGCAACTGCAACCAGGACACTCTTTGAAAAGAGATTTTTAATCTCAATGAGTTTTTACTCCTGGTTAAATAAAAGTTATATAAATAAAATAAAACAACATGACCAAGAGTCAACAGCCATGCTAACAGCTCCGTGAGGCTGCACTTAGGCACAGACACTTTAAGTTAAATAACAGTCCGGTCGCATGAAAAGGCGGATGTAAATACATCCACTTGAATATGCTATGATCAGAGCTAGTGATGTAGAATAAAAAGGGTTGTGTCTAGAAGGTAACCCACAAATTGCGAAAACTTGCAAAAACTTTCAAAATCTCTCACAAGCCTCGCTGCTTGACTTCCTATCCTAACCGTAACTATTCAAGGTCAATACCCTAACCATCTTGCGAGAGTTTCCCAATTTGTGTGTTACCTTCTAGACATGACCAATAAAAAGGGAGAAAGGCCGCTTGTCGGGTGGCAGGGGATGGATGGGTCCAACAAACACAGGATTTTAAACCAGGAGACCGCTGTTTTGTTTTGCATGTTACAGTAGTGACGCTTGTCATGTGTTTTCCGTACTGATGTTGTGCTGTTTCCGTATGTATTTCACTCAGTTTACGTACTTATTTTAAGCCCAACCATGAAGTTTTTCCTAAACCTAACTAAATGGTTTCTTACAATTGATAATATTCACGCCTCGGCAAGGCAAAACGCAACACTGACGCGTCATCCTCTGGTAGAAAGGCGGATCTATTACACACTTTGGCATGATATCGGGTTGTAAATAATGCTAACATCAGCATGCTGACATGCTCACATTGACAAGGCTAACATGCTAGCATTAATCAGGTAAAATGTTTACCATGTTAACCAACATTTTCTAATTAGCCTAATTAGCACTAAACTCAAAATATAGCTGAGAGGAAATGATGCTAACTTTAATACTCATACTAATTGTGAGGCTAAAAAAAGTAGAGCATACAGTACATACACATATGATTCAAACAACCCATATTCAATATAAAAGACAGAGAGAAGTAGAGAGAAAAACAACAACAGGCAGCATCATTACCACATGGCTCTTTCCCCAACACACTATCAGCATTATCACTAACAGCACCTTCCTGTTGCTCCCCTCAGCCGTGTAGATCAAATTTACTTCCCCTAGTGAATTTGACCTCCGCTGCACCATAGAAATCACTTAACCAAGTGAATTTGATCTAGGCTGAATTGGATCAGGTTAT
This sequence comes from Helicolenus hilgendorfi, assembly GCA_916700815.1. Lineage (NCBI taxonomy): Eukaryota > Metazoa > Chordata > Actinopteri > Perciformes > Sebastidae > Helicolenus > Helicolenus hilgendorfi. The sequence goes on along the minus strand of CAKALG010033894.1, from coordinate 15,664 downwards.
GTGTTGTGCAACTGTGGAAACAGAAAAGGTGTGATTGAATACTAGACTAGACCCTGACTGAGGAGGCGAGGCTTTTCCGATAATAGTAAACAAATTGCTTCCCAGCAGCTGTCCAGAACCAATTAACCTGTGGGGCACTCGCAGGTATGAGTTTTACACGGAAACTGACAATTTGAATTGATGAGATGAAAACAAAGCCTGGTGGGAAACTATAGAAACATAATTACATCTTTTGAGAAATGTGAATACCAACCATATCTTATTACAGAGGCATAGATTGGAATATCAGGAACTACAAAGTAATGAATTCAGACTAATGGGACACATAGCAGCAGCAGTTTAGGATCTCCTTTGCTTCTCTTGACTTTAAGGTCTATTTTGACAAATAAAAAATAAAGAATATGACCCATTATATGCAGCTAGGTGATGAATATGACAGGAATTGAGCTGATTATCCATTCAACCTGGACACAGGGCAAAATCAGTGCAGAAATGTATGTTATTCCGAAAGAACAATTAATTTCCTAAAGGTCTCCTAATGGTGCGGATATGTCTTTCTCTGCTCCGTGACTGTCTTTTTCTTCAAATAAAATGGTTTCTTTGTAAAAGGCTGCCTTAATTGAGGGTGATGGAAACATGCATGATCACACACACACACACACATAGTTGTCCGGCAGTAAATTAATTTCCTGGGGGAAAAAAACGAGTACTGCTGGAGCTTTTCTTGTTTCAATCTTGTCGTAACAGGCAGACCGAATATATTAGTCTCCTCCAGTCACGTACTGTAATGAATTTACACTGTGTACTTTTCTGTCTTCTCTGGGGAAGCCAGAGGATTAACAAAAATATGTCTAAGCAAAAATGAAGGAGCAGATATGTCATTGAACTTAAATGAACTGAACTCAACAACACAACTGTGTGCCAGCGATTTCTTATATACTTATATAGACAACACAGAATTACTTTCCACTAATACTGTGTCTGTTTCTGTGTGCTCATATATTACCATCCCTGAAATCAGGGTAAATTACCAGTTGGTCTCTTGGTATTTCGCTCCTCTTTATATTCATGATACAGTGAACTGGCGTAGCTGCTCTTTTGAAACCACACACAAAGCCTTCACCCTTTCAGAACCTCTCGCCGTGAGTGCTGACATCTGTTTTTCAATGACACACTTGAAACATTTTCACATTCACAGAACCATTTATTTTCTAAATACGGTGTTTAAATATCATCAGCGTGGAAAACAAACTGCTCCAAAGGATATTTTTCTTCTAATAGTTATGTGCAAATACATACGAATGACAAATTGAAAAATGGGGTTCGCTGAGGAAATTGTGAGAAGCTTGAAATTAACAAATGCCAGAAACAGTGGGAGGATGAATATACATAGGGTTTAGATCTATTGCCCTGAGATTTTCAGATATACAAACGGGAATGGCTGGAAATAAAGCAGGGAGAGCTCGGTCGTGTTCGTAATAGACCTGTCTGATTGCTAACAGCTCTGCAGAATCAACAGTGGGGGTTGGTGGTGGAAGCCTTACTGCTGGAGAGCAAGACTGAGCAGCAGAGGAGCTGTGCATGGGTTCAAAATCACTGATGCTTGAAAGGAATCGGTGGGGAGGGTGTAAGGTGATTCCTATCATTCTCCTGTCGCCAAGCAACAAATGTGCCCATGAGCAAAGCATCTAACATCTCCAGTAACTCCAGCTGCTTAAGTGGAGCCATTCAATCAACCGGAGTGTAGTTCTGTCAAAAACAGCAACAGAATTTGACTAACAACCCATTTTGTGGCATTACATGTCTTTTTGACATAGCCTCTTTGGTCGCAGAAGCTTTAAAGGGGACATATCATGCTCATTTTCAGGGTCATATTAGAACATGTTTACATGCTTTAATGTTAAAAAATTTAAAAAAAAGATTTTTTTTTTTTTAATTACTTTTCTGTCTAAATATACTTGCATCCTCCCTCTGTCTCAAACACTTAGTTTTAGCGCATGTCTCTTTAAACCCCCCTCCTGAAAAAGCCAAGTCTGCTCTGATTGGTTTGAGAGAAAAATATGGTGCAACTTTGTAAAGGTAGCTGACAAGCTGTGGGCGATATGTTCTAATGAGTCTGTATGTGAGAATAGGCTTGTTAGAGATGAACTGCGACTCGCCTCGAAAGTAGACAAGATCAGGCGGCAGCAGCAGGGGGCGGTGACAAAAAGCTGCGGTCAAGTCGGACACATTCCAGCCGTTTCCAGCATCCTTTATTATTTCTATGTCCGCCTTATAAAGCACATAATGAGCACACATTTTGATAAGTGCAATATAGATAACCTTCATTATTATAATTATTATTTGTAATAACCACAAATGATATGTTTGGTAACAGATGAAACTTTCATTGCACAACATAAGACTGGCCTAAAATCTAATGTACAAACACAGAAATTTCAGATTTTGTACAACACGTGGTGTTTGCTGTCAAAACTAAGAGCCAATCAGCTCATTGATCAGGCGACAGACCGGTGTTTCCCATAATGCCCTGGGCTTTGCAGTCAGTGGAGAGCAATTGCGGAGCCTGGCTCTAAAAACTGTGGCCGCCTCGATCTCTGGAGATTATCGTTGCCCATGACAAACGAGCCAATTGTGTTGAATGTTTTCTGATCTAGGCAGCCCACAAAAAACTGACTGAGTTGTCTCATTTCACAGTTTGTGGATTTGTAGGCACTCAAAATGTATGTGCACAAGCACTGAAAAAGTGAGCTTTTCAAGATATGTCCCCTTTAAGTCAGCGGACCTGTCTCAGGACGATGTAGACCATCATTTTGTGATGTGAAAGACTTTACAATGTTTCTCTTAGACTGACAAACCTTTCTTTGAGGCCGCCCAAAATCGCACAGTTGTGCCTGTACAGTAAGAGCTCTCCTGTTCACTGTCATGTAACACATAGTAGAAGCTGTCAAACTAAAAAAGAGATAAAGCAAAAAATTCAAATACGCTAGTCTGGGTCGGGAACTTGTGAGGTGTCCAGGTTCTGTGTTTGTTTTTTTTACATTACATTTATTTAGCTGACGCTTTTATTCAAATTGACTTACAATAAGTGCATTCAAACCATGTGGCCACAACCCCAAACATCAACTGGAGGGCTGCTGCATTCTGGATGAGCTGCAGAGGTTTGACCAGCCAGGAGGTAGATACAGTGGTATAGGCGTGAGATGACAAGAGCCTGGACCAGAACCTGCGGCACCTCCTGGGTGATGAATGGATGTATCCTCCTGATCTTGTGGAGAATGAATCTGCAGGAGTGGTTTGTGGCAGAGATGTTAGCAAAGTTTTCTTCCACTAGCTATGTCCTGATGCTCCATGTTAGTATTGCCTCGTCTGATCCCAGCATAATACAGTATTTTCTTCTTTGTTTATATAAAGTTTCAACCTAAACTAAACTTAAGTAAACTAATCGCCTGCATGCCGACGTACACTAAGAGAAAATAGAGCAATTAAGTAGCCGACCGTTTAAAATGTATAATTTGTTTTTACCCGGCGGCCATTATCTCTGTCTTATTTTCAAGAAAACAGCCCGTGTCAAGAAGTAAACTTTACAGACAAGCAGTACAGCTCTTTATTGAAACTACCTCAAAGTCCTTTATAATCATCACCCACTTGCACACTCGATTTTTAAAATAATTTTGCGGTGGGAATTAGAAAGAGAGAGCTATATCACTAACATGAAAACATCCAATCTAATTGAGTGTAACTTTAAACTTAGCCGCCACCTCAAACACCATCTGAACTCATTAGCAGGAGAACTTGTGGTGTTTCTTAGAGTTTTGGCATGAGGAGAGAAGGATAGAGTCCTAATGAGCAGTCATTATGAAAGGTAGATACCTACAGTATTTTGCTGCTGATTCAATGTCCTTAAAGTTTTTATTCTGTATGTGAAATAAGCCACTGGTACTTCTCTGTTTTTCTATGTCCAAACAGATTCGTTCTGCCGCTTAGATTGACCGCTGCACTTGATAAAATGATGTGCATTTCTTCGGCAGTATTTATTTTGTTCCACCTTGACGTTTCTCGTATTTCCTGTGTGAGTGGATTACTCTGCTCATTTCTACGTTGCCCTTGAAATCAACACACACACACACACACACTCTCCTACCCACTTCTTGGCTATATGATGAGACATTGCAGTAATTGATTGTGATGGTTGTGAAGGTCCCACTGAGTGACAGTCAATAACGCATTAAACGCAGAGGACTTCTGTCGCCAGTCATTCCAGCAGATGCAGACCAGCGTTCGACGCACGCCTACAGTGCGACTCATACATATATAAACACGGCAACAAACGCAAATGCCAATCAAGTGGCACTATCACAGAGGGACAGAGAGAGCAGGCGATGCCACAAACGCTCTGAATCCCGCTGTGCCCTGCAGACCAGTGAGGCTGCAGCGCTCTATACTGTACATCTCCCTTTAAAGGCTGCATCACTAAATATTTCAAAGGCACTGGTTGCCCACATCTACTCATTGAAACTGCTATAAAAACACAATGTTGTTTGCACACATAAGCAACAGTATTTCTGTGGAGCCGCAATGCTTGTTGTAAAAAAAATCCCTATGGAGTGCTACTTGATTACAACTGAATAAATGCCTGAACAAAAATGCATGGTTAAATCCGAAGCAATTTGAAAAAAAAGAGAACAGTATTCCCTGTAGCTCTTAAGACAGCAGGGCACTTCAGGTCTTTCCTTTGTGGTGTCCTTTCACATTATTCATGGCAACCCCCAAGCCTCCATATGTGTCTCTTTTTCATTCCTCCCTTGGCCCCTTACCCATCACATCTTCTTATCTCTCCCTTCTCTTCTCCTCCTATCGCTTTGACTCCACTTTTTGCATCCTTTCCCCATCCTCTCCTGCCTCACATCATCCGTTTGGCAGCGGCAGAGCAGTGGTGTTTCAATGCTATTGTGCGCTAATCAAAAAGGACACTAAAGACTCATTAACGCACAAGCTGCAGGCAGCCTCTTGATGGGATACTTCTTCGAGTTCTCCCAGCGGACGCGTTGACTTCAGCGCAACAGTGAACCTTTGACAGAATACGCTCGTAATGTGAGAAGACATACTGTAATACAGTGCACTCAATATGAGGAGACAGAGCGGTGCAATAGGAATGGCACAAAGACAGAAGGAAGAGGAGAGAGAGAGAGAGAGAGAGAGGCAAGACACAAAAAGGTGACTTTCATGCTCAAAGATAACAGTGACAGTGGAGGTATCACATGATGAAGTGAGAGAGGGGAGAGAGTGAGAAAGAGAGAGACGGCATGACAGTTTTGAAGATGACAGGCTCCATGAACGAATGCAAGCAGTTCATAGGTTGCCTGAGGATGCGTGTGTAGAGTCAGAGGAGACAGCACTCGGGAACACCAACACACCCACGGCAAGGGGACCTCTTGCCTGGTCCAGACTCCTTATGTAAATTCAGATACACAGCTTCTCAGTGTTTTGGGCTGATGAATAATCCGAAAAATGCAGATGAGGACAGTGTTTGCACCGTAAATTGTTACTGCTGGGGGGCGGCGAATGAGCACAGTCCCAACACTGGGATGAAATGAGCAATGCTGTAATGTAAGCAGGTAAGTCTAAACCGGCGTGTGCAGCCATTACACTGTCATGAAGATCAATGCGTGGCCTTTGACACGGAGCGCGCATGCTTCGGTTACACTCCTTACGATGTAGGTGGAATGTCCTGCGCGACCTGTCTCCGAGGGGCCGCGCTTTAGACACAGTCCATTTCTCATGCGTTTGTTGTTTGCTGACACATTCGCGGAGGTCTGTGCTCCCAGGCCTTTCTCTTCATTATTTTTTTCCTCGAGTAATGCAGAATGAGGTCTGTTTTTGGTCACAGTGCCTGGCTTTGATAATTGCAGGCATAAATTAAAACATTTTCTCTAACAACATCCTATGCGGAGCTCCGCCGTGACCTTCACTTCCAAATAAAATATTTAGCTGCAGCGGTGGATCCACTTGTAGCTAATTAGGGAAGGTCACGTGGTCGGGTGGCGACATCTGACGGTCTGTGACGCTGCCAAGCAGAAAAGGGCAAAGGCTCTTCATGTGAGAGATAGATGGCAATTAATCAAAGTGATTAAGAATTACTAGAACATTCCTCTTATTATTGTGAGGGCTGTTGTGTATCACACTTCTATCACACTAAGCATCTTTTAGTGTATAATCACCTGAAAATATGAATCGTTGTGTTTTCGTTACCTTAGATGGAGCTGACCAAACACTGGCTCTAGAGAGAGTCTTTCGCGTTTTCACATTTTTGCGTCGGCCACCGTAGTGCTCCTACACGCTTTGCACACAAGTTTCAGATGGTTGCAATCTGCAACCTCACTGCTAGATGCTGCCAAATCTTTCACACTGCACCTTTTAAGTTACTTTTCTAATTACTCAACCGCAAAAGTAATTAGTTACTCGTCACTCAGCCTAACTCTGTCAAAGGTGCCTTTAAGCAGCCTCAAAGCCTCTGTACCGACACGTCACATTTCCTGTATTTAACACCTGCTGAAATAGAAAACAAGGTTTAACAAGCAGTAAGCCTACATTTGGAGGTATTTAATTACCTTAACACTGCACATATTAGTGGTACAAGAGTAGAAACTCCCAGCAGGTCAAGTCTCAGTGTATAATAGCAGCTACAGTGCCTTTCCAGGCCCATCACTGTGCTGTCAGGACCCGAGGCGAAACCTGTAATACACACGTTTTCAGCCTGTAATCACAGTTTCAAACATCTGCCTGAATGTTGATCCCACAGGAGAAAAAGGTACTTAATGCAACAAGCTGTATAATGAGACATTTAATGCGATTGGCAGTGGTTTCGGCCTTTTGTTGTCGCGTTATAACCGATACCACTCATCCAACAAATGAAGTTGGCACACTATGAAAGCGCCTCCCTTTGATCTGCACTCAGGCATCCATCTCTCCAACTCTATCTAGCCGCTGCCTTCACCGAACTGAGGCCATGTGCAGCAACGGAGTGCCGATTGCCTCATCTCTCATGTTGCCATACAATCCAGCACGAGGAGCACCAGGTGCTCCCCACAGCTCTTTCTGACATAGATGAATTGTTGTGCTCTATCTTTACGCCTCGTAGCTTAGCGGATGGAGTGTCAGTGGGTGTCCTGGATTAATCAGATTGTTCTTGGGGTATTTCCCATCTTTGTCAAGGCCGACCGTTATCTACCTTCTCCACCCAGACACTTGTGATTTTGCACTTTGGTACCTTTAAGTTGGTCTAGAAAAGTCTCCCTCTTGGCCGCACTTGTCTCGCCATCTCTGCTCATTGTCCTTTCTCCTCCTCTCTCCTCTCTCTTACTCAGGAGGAAACCTCCACACTTGGGCTAATGATCACATCACAGACTCACCACTCGGCGCTCACTAGCTCCCAATTATAGTCGAGAGTTGGCTTCTTTAAAAATAAAGATCCTCATCCTCCTGCTACCGAGGGCACTTCAACTCATGCTGCCTTCATTACCCGAGGTTCTCTGTTTCACTGTTCGTCCTCCAGTCTTTCCGCCCCATCAGCCTCTCGTCCATCTGCTCGTCTTTTCCTTTCATGTCTTCTTCTTTCGTTCCTTTGCTGTCTGTTTGTTTCTTCCTTTCTTAAATGGAACAAACTTTTCCTAAAAACTAGAAAAGTCCTTTAACTTTGCCCCCTTCATCAAGTGATGCCAAGCACTGGAACTGACTCGAAGTAGTCAGCTGCAACAGAAGTTATTCCTCATGAAGAAGAAAAGTAAAATTACTTCTTTTTTGTATTTTTTTTTACCCTTGAGAATGAAGCTTTATCAAATGGAACAGGATTTACTGACTTGATGTGCTGAAAAATGTGAATCCGAATGCCAATAAGCATGGCCGCAGCTGGGAGCAGATAAATTCAGAAAGAGTAACAAGCTTTTGAGTTTGACGCTTTGTAGTTTAATCATTGTTGTCAGGACTGTATGTTGAAGTGTATCATATTGCTTAGACTTAGACAGCATATTTCCCTCAGCCACTGCAGCCTTAAAATAAAATGAAGCTCTTTCAGGCCGAGGTTGAAAATAATGAGTCAACCTGGGCATTAGCATGCAGATAGTGGGCAGTTGCGAGTAGCACACAACTAGGGGTAAAAACTTTAACATTAAAGATTCAGGAAGAATGGTTTATGCGTGCAGTTTTTTACAATAAATGACAGTACTTACTGGAACAGCAGAAATGAAGACACATAGATGATCATTTTCTGAATCTGAATGACACTCACTTAAACTCAGCCATGTCCCCCCTTGTGCATTATCCTCACAGAGACTTCAGCGGCATAGATATGGTACATTTGAAATTTTGAAAGTGTTGCACATGTCCTCCTTGAATACTAAACTAGCTTTCACTTGAAATTTGTGAAAGCTGAATACAGAAGCCGTGTTTTTGCAGCCACAGTGATGCAACAAAGCTTAGAGAAAAAGACAAACACGTCATTTCTAAACTTTCCCCATTCTTATGCCTTTTTCCATTGCTATGGTGTCTCTTTATATCCATTCTGTCTGTGGAGCTGTTTGCCTTTGTCCCACACATTCGCCTTTGGATTGCACAGTAGGTCACAAACATGAGTGTGTTTGTGTGGGTAAAGACCAGAGGGCAGACTCTGTGACTCTGGAACAACAAAAACTGTTGGTTGTTCTCTCATGTCAACAGACCAGGGTCGTTGTTCAAAACAAAGTATCAGTGGGAAGGTTAGGTGATATTCTGTGTGGATGTGGTATCTCTATATCTGTGGGTAGCAGCAGAGGCATCAGCAGCTGTAGGCTCAAATACAAGCCTACAATGACTATTAGTTGGGTCAAAGTGGACAAGCTTGTGCAGTGTGTTTGTGTTAAAACCTTGATTCTTTATCAGAGACGTGTTGGTTAACATGTGGCACATGTCAGGTATATGTTTTATTTATTAATTAAAGGAACAGTGTCGGGGGATCTATTAGCAGAAATGGAATATAATATTCATTACTAGGATTTCATTAGTGTGTAATCGCCCGAAACTAAGAATCGTTGTGTGTTCATTAGCTTAGACTGAGCCCTTCATATCTACATAGGGAGTGGGTCCTCTTCACATAGTCTGCCATGTTGCTCAAACCAAACAGTGGCTCTAGCTAGAACCTTTGCATTTTTACGTTACCTGAAGGCCACCGTAGTTCTCTGACACGCTTGTGAAACTGCGATAGTGTGTACCGAGTGTAAAACCGTGGTATCGCCAGCCGCCGTCTGACTTCAGTTGCTCCTAAAGTATTGTTATTATGGTAAGGATGGCCTCTTAGCGAGGAAAACAGCGTTACAGCGGTTTTGCACTCGGTGGCTCACGTTACCATAGTCTTAAAGGGAGCAGTGAGCGGAGGGGTAGCCTACTCAATCTGCAAACACACCACTAGATGCCGCCAAATCTTACACACTGTACCTTTAACACTTATTTCACTTTCTTGCAGTTAGATGAGAAGATCAATACCACTCTCACAGTTATCTTAATTTAGCATAAAGACTCTAAGAAGGGAGAAACAGCTAGTCTGGCTCTGTCGAAAGATAAATCTACCATCACTTCCGAAGTTCGCTAATTAACACGTTATATCTTGTTTGTTTATTGTACAATTAATTGAGTCTTTCTGTTGCCGTGAGGTTGCCAGGCATCAGCTTAGTCTCTAGGGACACATAACCGCTGTAAATATTTTTTAAACATTGGGTTTTTTATGGATTAATTAATTGAGATGTAACGTTTTAATTAGTGAACTTTAGAGATACCGGAAGGAGGATTTAGTGACTTTTGGATAGGGCCAGTTTAGCTGTTTACCCCTATTTCTAAGCTCGGCTTACCAGCTGCTGGCTGTAGCTTCATGTTGTACAGACACTCATGAGTGTGGTATCGATCTCCTAACTCTTCTACTATTCCTTTAAAACGCATTAACACAGGAGATAAAACTGTCCTGCTTATTTTTAGCTTTTAAACAAAACAAGATACGTGCACTACTGTGGTATTATTTTCACCTCTGATAGTTGTAGCAGGCATAGATATCGATGTAATGTATATTTATTCAGCATGTGAAAGAATCCACAATAATCACCAGAGGTTCGTCTCCTCGCCTCCGGTTATATGGAATGAGACGATAATGACAGAGGTGGAAAGTCCTGTGATATAAGAAGACGAGAGTCCCTCTGTGGCGTTGTGCCCACATGGAGCTGATTAAACCACCAGCGAGGCAATGCTCCGATCTGCAGCACAATACAGCCAATAAAGTCAGTCACATGCCACAGTGCTGCTGCCATTAACTTCAATATGGTGCATGAGGTTGGATTGTTTATGTTCTGCAGTCTTTTTTATGGCTTTCTTTATATATATATATATATATATATCTGTAGAAAAGGCAGTCTGCTCTACCCCGAGGTTCAACTATGATTAAACCACCAGCCAGGAGGATGCCATGTGATCCTACCTATCTATCTATCTATCTATCTATTTATCTATCTATCTATCTATATCTATCTATAAAAACAAATGAACAGTGTGGGAAACAAAAAGTTATATGACTATGCAACATGAGCAGAAATAAAATAAAACTCCAACAACAGGCAAGTGCAGACAAAGGCAAAAACAAGAATTGATTTTGGATTCAATCAAACCGTAAACAGCTTATTTTCCATTTGGCCTCAGCATTGTGCGTAATCGCTCCAAACTCACCCAGGGAAAAGCCTTTTCAATTTTAAATCAGCCTGCAATCAGTTCCAAACAGAGGAGACAGGACACATTAAAGCATCTTAACAAATTCATTGCAGACAAACACTCAGTCATGAGCGGCCATAAGGCTAACAAGCTTGTTTGGGAATGCAAAGGCAACTCCACAGTGTCCTATCATGCCGTCCACATGCTGCTGGGCCTGGCAGCTCCAGCAACGGGTGACCTTGAGCCTCACAATTACCAGACCGTTTTCTATTTTCTCTCCGCCTTAACTCTCCTCCCTGTTCTGACAAAGTCACAATTTGCATCGGATTCTCTTTGTGAACAAACAATCTGGGCCTGGCCATCATAAAGCGATGAAACTGGAACCGATAAGATGTTAAAATTTCAAGCATGAATTATTTACTTTACAGCTCCTCATCCTCCTACACTTATATTTCATTCAGGACATCTCTGTCTCTCGCTTTCTCCTACTTCCCCCTACCTGCCGCTCTGCAGCATCCGATGAAATGTAACAGTGAGGCTAGATGGAAAGTTGCCACGAATGCTGGAAAGCTCCACTCAACTGTAATGAGCAAAGTTCAATCAAACATTGCAAAAGGAAATGGTACAATTAAACAGGCTTATGAAATAAACATAAATCCTGCATGCAGACAGCAGCCGCTTCCTTGTGTTGACATATATCGTTCCTCCATAATGTCCTCTAAAAGGCATAATTACTTGAGATTGGATGAGTGTACAAGCTAAATCAGTTTAAGGAAGAAAAAGCTAAGCTGCTCTCCAGTCAATCTGAGAGGCGGATAGTGGTTTTCTTTCTAATTAATTAAGATTTTTAAATCTAGATTCACTTCACCATTTTACAGTTTAGTTTAATTTTCCTCTCATACCCTTCTCTCTCCTTTTATTCTCTAACACAATACTGTATCTGGGTTGTATGCTACAGTAAGCAGCTTTGCCCTCAATTTACAGGGTTTTTCTCACTAATACATTTATATTTTATCATTTAAATTCCCTTATCTATCCCCATTTCATAATTTAGTTTAATTTTATTTTCTGCCATTCTTTCTGCTCTCGCTCTTTGTGATTCTCTCTTATAAAACCACATACAAGATATCTGTGTTACATGTTTTTCAAGGCTAAGCAGCTTTTACTATGGGAGGAAGATAGCGGTAGAAGATACTAAAAGGAATGAGTGAGAAAAGGCAGCAGTTTTACATTATGTTCTTAGTAAAGGTTAAGGCTGGTTTATATTCATATATTACTATATATTTATTTATATTCATACATACATTTTTTATTGTCAACAAATTCCCATGAAAAGACTAACACTTTACAACTTGCCTATACCCAGTCTGTGGCACTCAATCCAAATCCTAATTGCTCCTACTAAAGATATAATCTTTGAAAATAGATAAATAATATCATTATCAAACAAGACTGAGGGTGATTTTCCTCATGCAGTTCATTTGCTTTGTTCCCATTCAGGGACTAATTACATACAATTTTTGCATTTTCACCACACGCTCGTACGACAATTGTTCTTCAGACGGTTCATCAGGTAAACTTTTAGATTACATCATCTTTATAAGACTAGTTGTTGCAGAGGGATGGGTCCATTGTGTTCTTACTGCAACCAAGCTGCTGCAGAGTTCAAGTGGCGGCCCTCTCTAGGCGATCTCAGCCCACTTGTTTTGGCCCGCGTCACTGTGTGATTGCCCAAATGAACTGAACCATCGGGGTTAAAACATACCAAATTTCATGGAAATGTATCCATAACTTGTCTGCAAGTGGGAACTAAATGTCTGTAGCTAATTTTGTCCCAATCCATTTACTGTTATAGACACTGGATAAGCTGTTGAACATCCTCCATGTCTACCATGATGACCCTGATGAGCTATGGGAGCCCTGAGCTCTGTGCTGTCTGGAACCAACTAGACGAAGGTGAACTTAATCCTTTAGCCTTTAATCAGTGCTATTATAACTAGGAAAAGCAAACATGGCTCTGTTTGCTCTATCGCCAACCAGACCTGTGATCCCTGAAGCTTGTTAAGTGCATCCAAAGGTGAGTTATTCTTTAAAGTTTATCAGTTTTATAATGCCATGAGTTTGTTTGGTTCCATTTATGATTAGTTTTCTAAAATACCAGGACACTATAGATTTTAGCACACATTTTTGTATTTGGGACTATTTAAAGTTGCGGATTAATATATATGCTGTGCACTAGTCAGTGGGACAGACTCAACCACAGTGCTCATGTTCATGGTAATAAAGGAATATGTTGTGGCTCACTGATGGGTTTTAATAGTTTTTGGACAACAGTGGAGCTCCATGGCAGAGAGGAATAAGCTATCAGGCTTTGGCTGCACAATACGTGTTAGCGGGATCAATTTATTGTTGGTTTTGGCTTTTTTCTGTGGGGATGTGCTTATAATAACCAAAGTATAGAACATTGCCAGGCTTATCATTCAAATAGCTCACTTTCCCTGGTGGAAAGGCAGCTGCTAGTGCATCTCTCACATCCGGATATCCCATCTTTCTCTCTCTCTTCCTCATCTCTCCTTAACTCCTCTCTGTGTGCCTCTGCTGTCACCATCTTCTTCTAAACTGGCAGCCATTCCTGTTTCCCTCTTTGTCTCATTCAACACAGTGTGTCAGGTTATATAGCGAGTACCAACCGGGGAGCGAGCCTCAGTGTCAAGCATTGGATGTCACACATTTGGGGCTAACCAGTGGTAACATGATAATTTCTTCATGGGATGAGGTGAACTTTAAAGCGTTGACTGCAGGTGCATAAAACATGATTCACTTTCAGGATTAGTCAATGATTAGGGTATGTGTGTGTGCTGTATGTGTTCATGTCAGTAGTATCCTCCTTGTTGCCAGCTCTGTGCCTTTCTCTGGCTCACCTCAAGTCGGCATCTGCTCTCCGGTGGCGACTCTGTGTCGTGGCCAGGCTGAGAGAGGAGCGCATGTGTCTAGAATCTCCAACTCCTGTTCAACATGAGGCTAGAAATGACTTCCTGAAGTGAACTTACAGCCTGACATTAAGATTATACGCACTATCGTAGATCTCTTGACTGAAAGAAATCCTCCGTGGATTATAAAATGTTTCATTAGTATGACACGAGGGTGAAGCCGGTGTGTAGAATAGCATGAACTGAGCACCATCGTCTAAGTTGCTGTGATTTATTTAGCATGCTGCCAACATACACTCGTCAACTCAAGTTAATAGAGGCCATATCAGGCAGCACCAGGCTGCGACGTTGCCTTATGGCAGTCAGCAGTTAGATGTGTTTGTGCCTCCCACAACAAGCCTGGGGACTGCGCGTGCTTGTGTGTGTGCACTGTATGGGCGTATGTATCTGAGTGTGTGTGTGTGTGCGCGTGTATGTTTATGTGTGAATCAGTAGGAAAGTCTGAACTGTGATTTGGCTATCTGCTTGAGAACAGATGTCACCACAAGAGCACAAAAGTGAGAAGAGCCATTCCTTGCGAGGGCAGCTTCCCACAGAGGAACATTGCACTTTCAGGTTGTATCACTAATCTGTGATATTTCATCCATTGTGAGGGTTTTAGGTGTTGCAATTTAGCTTGTTGCTTTATATATGATCCCCTGGCCTGTGTTCACTTATGCTTCATTTACCTTTTTTTTTACAAATCCCAAAACGCCTTCTGGGAACCTTGGAGAACATCTCGAGACTTGATGCATCCAGCTGGATATTGTATTGAAGAAAATTCAATAAGATCAGGGAATAATAGTGGCTTGAGAGTGTTTGCAGAAGGGAAAAAACAATACTGAAAACACAATGAATCTGGCAGTTGTGTGGCATTATGGGGGGTTTAGGCTGCTCCTGCGCTCCAGTGCATTTCTCTCTGAATGATTACTGCACATGAATGCGAAATAATGAAAAAGTTCCGTCATGTAGAATTAAAAAGCACATCATTAAAAATGTGTTAACCTTTTTACACCTTTAAATTGTGTCATGTTTTGCTAAGTATCACCAGGAATGGACAAAATGTACAAAAATTGGACCCAGTGATCTGTGAAGACGTATTCAGATTCTTTACTTATAAAAATAAATATGTAAATACAAGTGGTAATATCTCAATGTTAATACTGCATTCCAAGTAACAGTCCTGCATTCAACATTTTAATGTAACACTGGGAAGTATTACCATTAAATTGCATTTTCCCTTTGGTGTGTCGTGGAGAAGTGTAAGTACAATATGGAAATACCCATATCAAATATTCAAATAAAGTACCTTCTGAAGTACTTGAGTTAATGTACTTACTTCACATTTCTGCCAGTAGATTCATTTCTGTAATATAAATATCTCAATTGTTTTTCCCACAGTGCCTACAGTCTTTGACCACTATCGCATTTCAATGTCAAATGGATATAGTTTGAAGGTAATCTCTCTGACAGGCCCTGACAGAACACAACTGTTCAGTGATCGCCCTCTTTTTGTCTTCTGGTAATGAGAACAAGGTGCTCTATTGATTAGACTGTGATGTGTTGTGTTACCATATATTAGCCAGGTTGTGCTTTCACAAAAATCCTTGTTTAAGTCTCACTTGTGTGAAGGAGCTGATGTAAAACCACTGGAGATTTTGACAAATGTTGAGCACACTGGCAGGAATTTATATCCTAAAACCATCCATGAGTTCCTTTAAAGTAATGATTTACACTCTATAGGATTACAGTTAACTCACATAACTCCAGCTCTAAAATAACGAGGTTTGGAACGAGGATCATCACTGTAACCACACTATTCTCCAGGAGCTCTGGGAACTGAGATGCCAGTTATTGAATAATGAGGGGGTTATTTATGGATAGAAAACCTGATTATTGGCATATTCAAGGGACTGTTTGTAACTTTTTACACGTATAAATCTACCGGGTCGGGATCCCATGCGCGCTCGCGT
>CAKALG010033893.1:0-13727 GCA_916700815.1 Helicolenus hilgendorfi | reverse complement strand
TGTGTGTGCGTGCGTGTGTGACGGTGAGGGAGACAACAAGCATGCCCTGGTGTCAGGGTCTCTGTGTGGGTGTGAGTGTGGGCTGTCAGGAAGTTGGTGGAAAAGCAGAGCTGACAGGAGAAGAGGCCATGATGGCCTTCCAGGCCTAAACTCCTCTGCTTAATGTCAGCCTGCTAATGGATCCAGTGACAGGTCCTGTCCCTCGCCGCTTCCACCTGTCCCAGCTGGAAAACAAAGACTAACACACCCTTCACACATTCCTTTGAGCTGCTCTCACCAATGAAGATCAAGTACAGCGGGGGGAGAAACTTTGGAGAAAACATCTCTGTTCAGGCTTTAATCCCCTCTATGTCCTACAGACGCTGGTGATAAGGTCGACCACCGTGTAGAGGTGCTGCTGTATCATCAGGCTTTTCTGGTTAATACTGGAACAACTATTCTCATTGTTCACCAAAAGCTTTTGAAAAGGCATTAACGTTGATTCCCACTGCCTGAGAAAATAGATTTTCTGTCACTATTGAGAGATGTATTGAAACATAAAAAGGCATTTTCAACCAAATATTCGGTGCTTCAAGGGCACCTGATCCTTGGGACACTTGTGTGGAAAAGCATTGCTGCACTGGTTCAGAAGGTTCCAGTTTACTGAACTTCTGAGCTGATATTTGTAAAAAAAAGTATATAATTTGTCGACTTAAAATTCTTAGCATAATGTCGTTTTGCTCTCACTCTCAGCTCCCAAATTATTTAACATATTTCCAGGAGCAGAAGCAGAGGCTACATACTTTCCAACAAAGATGAGATGTTTCAGAAATGTACGATGACAGTTTGATATGTCCCAATACTCACACTACATGGGAACAGTTTAGCTCATCCAATTCATGTCTGATTGTTCCTTCTGTTCACATTAAAGCTAAACGGTGTCCCACAATGCTGAGTGAGTTTGTAACTCTGGTGTAATTCTTACATCTTGATCACTGGCAATGAGTTCGGTAACACACAAAAGAGAACGCGGTAAGAGTTTTTGTTTTGTAGGACGGCTATTTCTTCATGGTAGCAAGACCGGGTACATACTACGATAAGAGATTTGCTTGTTCATTTGTTGCCAGCGCTAATTGTTTTACAATATTCTATCATTAATTTCAGTTAATTACTTAAAACTTGGAGATAATAGTTTTCAGATCACAAAACCCTCATCTTTATCAACAGCCACCTCTCAAAACCCAGATGGCAAATTATCATGAATGCACCAACAGAAGGAGTTATCAAATCAGTCTCTGAAACACATGTTAAAAAGCTGGATTTATACTTGACTTAAGACACATGGGATATGCCGATATTATTCACGTTTTAGAAGCATTCTTTGGACACATATACAGTACATTCGGAATATGCGTTGTTTTTTCCGCAGTTTGTGACACATGGCCTCTTGCCTGTGTAAGGCCAGCTCTGTGCGTTGAACCCAAAGCAACTAGCCAACAATAGGCAAGGCTGGGGGGAGAAATGCAAAATAAAAGCACACATTCCTGGTCGGAAGGAGAAACACACCTATTTTAAAGCAGCAGTGGGTAGAAATGGAGCAAATACAATGTGCCTCTGTGTCCTCTGGTGTCCTCCGGTGCTTCTCATTGCTTTCACAGACCGGGGGGAAACCAACCAATCAGAGCCGAGCTGGAGCCTGCTGTCTATGAGAGCCACGAATTAATCACTTGCGAACTTGGCCCACACGGTCAAACTAGGCAGCGCTAATCAAATATTAATCAATATTCTGTAGCTGTAATGCCTATTTCTCTCCTCAGATGTTTTCAGAAACATCCTGTAGTGTACTGTTTAGCTGTAAAATGAGAAAGTTTGTGACCCGGAAGCCATGTTGAGATCTGTTGAAGAAATACCAAGCACCGCCCACCAGCCAATAGGAACACTCTCTCTCTGAAATGACCTGTGATTGGCCAAAGTCTCCCGTCAAGGGGTAGATTTCACAAAGCCTGAAAACAGAGCCACACTTGAATTACAATATGCTGAAAGGTTATTATGGATTTTTTGCCCAATGATGCCAAAAACGTTCTGCCCTCTGAAGCTTTAAAAAATGATGAAATACTTGGATATCAGCAGGTTTTTGTTGATGGGGGCATTTCAGGTCAATCAGTATGCACTACTGCATGTAAACGGGAATATTAATGTTCATTAGATATCTAAACAGCTTAGTAGAAATACTGTCTTTTTCAGAATAAGGGCAAAAAACAGAATATTGTGTGCATGTAAACATAGTCACTGTTACCACTTAACACTGACCTATAAATCCAGTGTAACCTTAACATGCACAAATTAAAGGATGTTGGGATGAACTCGATCTATGCATTCATAATATTACATATAAAATATTTTAGCCAAACAACTGCATTTTCAAGGGGATTGACTGGTTCAGTGTATCTTTATAAAGCCATCATCTCAACTGAATAACATCTTCATTTACTATAACCGAGGCATCTAAAAAGTAAAACTCAATTATTTCATTTTATACTGAAATTTACTGAGGGGTAGAGTTCTATAATTGTGGTTCACTACCTGTCTTTCCAAAAGTTATAGGTCACTCTGCTGTTTGATGCTATTTCCAGTCAAAATGGCCTAACCACACGATGAAGGTCCTAGTCAAATACCATTCAAATCAGCGGTGATGGAGCCAGATCTGTGGCCTTTGTGAGGCTGCCATTTGGGTGGAAAATTTGCAGCCTGACCAGTGGCCGATGCCCAGGGACTGTCTGCGGTTTCAAACTGAGTTATGAGTTTATTTCATGTGGGCCTTTACAGTCCCCGGAGAAGAGAATAAAGCTCCTGCAGAGAGTAGTAGCTCCCAGCCACAATGTTCCACTCAAAGAAGCTGTAAAATAGCAGTTATGCAGATACAGGTCTTATTATTTGTGACAGCTTCTTTTTTCTTTTTTTCTTTTTTAATAATTTATTCTAGTGCAGTAGAAAGGGAAAGGGAGTAAGGAATCATGTTGAAACTTTAAATCGTCAGTAATTGTACAATTAGAGAAAAATCAAAGAAGTAAGAAAGAAAAAGAAGGTGTTTTTTTCTTGTAGTGTGCCCTTCCCCTCTCTTAATCCTAGCCCTCAGTGAGAGCTCCCTGAAGCTACTAATCATTGATGCATGAGTAGCATGCATAGCAATCACCCAGCTCCAACTGACAGATGGAAATGTGTGACCCGGGAATAGCAAGGGCACATCCAAACAGAGTGTAACACTCCCATGCTTCACTCTTTTCCAGTCATTGTTGGGGTCTCTCCTTAAAACTGACTGTGTGCTGGGTCCTTATAGTGCCTGTCATTATGGCACAAACTGCCAATAGTGATGATGAATGAAGTAAATAATGACAATATATTGGGGGATGTCCAAATGGGGATAACAGGGCACACTTTCAGATTCTCTATTACAGTTCAGTGATCCTTTCCTCAGATCTCTTGGTTGTTCTACCTGAATAATTCTTCTTGTCACTATATTCACATTCAGTATCTCCTAAAACACCTATAGTAGTCATATGCATGATAGAATATTGTATTCATATTGCCCAACCCTATACTGACCAAACAAATACATAAATTAAATTTGCACAAAGACAATAAACATTGGTGTCGGGTTTCCCAGCCTCCATTGTGTCAGAGGTTGATCAGGTTACTGTATGTGTTGGTCTCTAACCTGAGAGTAGATACATTCTGTATGTCATATATGGCTTAATACAGACTACTAGAATGAGCACAGTCTTAGTTGGAGAGAGTGAATGCGCTAGTAGTATGAATGTGACTCTTGGGGTATACTGTATGTGGCTGAGATGTAGCCACAACAGAAATAGAAATGTTTCATCATGGGCTTAGGTTGTGTGTGGCATCCTGGCTTTAAAGGATGTCATCCATAACTGCACTACTACTTGCACTATGTCCACTAATGTATCTATGTACTGCATGTACGGTAAACAATTTTCCCGATTTTTATTTGTTATTAAAAAGTTATTATTGTAAGTATTTGCTTTTTTTTAGCTTTGTCTTTAAGAGCGCTTTCCCAAGCCATAGTCTGGCTAGTCCAAATCAGAATGAACTTGATATATTTGGTCCATTTTATATTTAGTCTGGTCGTGTACAAAGGAGTGAGTTTATCTTCTTCGCCTCGAGAGCTGCTATGTCTATGCAGGGAATCGCAGACTTTGAAATATGGCTGTCACAGTTTACTCGACACTGATCTACTGTGCACACGAATCCCTTCTCCTCCAGTTTATCTGGAATGACATTATAAACGTCACTTTTTTGTGGACTTTATTTAGCATATTCTGTGTGTTCTCTTCGGTCCAGATGTTAAGCAATTGTTAAGACTTCTGCAAAAGTCCAAGTCGGTCCTCTCCCACTCATGTTAACCTGTCGTTTACCTGTGTCCATCTCAACGGCAGCCTTTGTTGTGGTTCGCTTGGAAACGGTCCGAGACCACCTCTCGCAAGTAGTCTTGGACTGTTTGTTAAGGTCCGCACCAGAGTATGATTACTGCGTTCACAACTGCCCAAATGAAGGTTCAAAGCACCAAGGGTTGAACCGCATCAGTTTGATTAAAACAGATTAAACGTTGGCTTGTGAAAGCGCCATGTTACTATAAGCTGTTGTAAAATTCCCCGCCAGGAGTCACTCCATCAGTGTCCATTATTTCAACTTTGTTACTGAGGAATCATGTTTTGTCTGTCATGTCGGCATGGCTCTAAATACTACAATACCAATGAGCCTTGGTTGCCATCGCTATGAGGAAGTCAGAGAGCACATTCAAAATGCTTGTCTTTGCAGTTGTAAACAACTTCTGCTGTGGTTGCTGAATTCATCCAAACCTGACTCTGATATTAAATGCAAATGAATTTAAGATGCAGATTTTGCAGTTTTCTCAACAGTATAAACTTTAGCTCCCGCTCACCATGAACATGACAGAATATTAGGCTTGGTGATTGGATGTTTCTTGCCAAAATGCACCTTGGGAGTCTCCTTGAGTGTTTATGTTCAGGCTTGTACCTTTGACTTTTTTTTTTTATCAAAGAACCAAGTTCCAAGATATTTTCTAACACAGTTGTTCATCTTGTGTACCGGTCATTTTAGTTTCCATCTACAGTAGAAGAGTCACGTTATATCTTCTATGGTAAAAATTGAATGGAACTTTTACTTTACCGGAACCAATTGTGATGGAAAACATAGTACCCCATGCTGAGATTTAGTTGAGAAGATAAGGTTGTGAGTCAATCAGAAGACAAACAACCCGCCTGGGGTGGGAAACAGGAGAATTATCCTGTGAACAACTGATGCTGGAATTAAGATCCCATATTCCCCTGTTGGGGAGCCACTGCAATCTTGAGTGGTGAACATGTACTTTAATCCTTCCTTTTAGAGCGTGTCAGGAGAAAAGGGGAATCAGTTATCTCCCGTATTGATCAGACACTTCCGTATGTTTTAAAGCTTCCGGATGAATGCCGTCAACTCTTTAATTGAAACATTTGCTGTGTGTCGAGCGCAGGTCCTCTGGCAGCTGTTGTATAGGGCCTGCTTTGCATTTTCTCTTTGCTTATTGACGTCTTGTCACCCTACAGCAGCAAGTTGAATGCTAAGAGGATTAAGAAGTTGCAGTGAGGAGGAGACAGAAGAGAGGAGAGGCACACAGTCTGCTCTCATCCTGTGTTACCTGGCTGTGCTTATAGGCAGCACACGAGCTTACAGCTGTGATTAGACACATCTACAGTAGAGGGCTGAATGAAGGGATACTAAGCTAGATATTTGATCCCCATACAAGTCTTGGAGGGAAACTTTCCTCCGTATTACCAGTCTGGTGGAAATCAATAGGGATGGTGCATCACTGGTGCTGTGCCATTGTTCCGATGGACCATTATTCCGAAACCCCAATAGTCCAAAAAATGTCCCATTGAACTGAAAGCCTATTTGTCCGACAGCCCAACACGTTCTCATCTCAACTCATCACATAGTGAATGTGAATATTTAGGCGATTTATATCTTTGAATTCGATGGCCGCCCGTTCTCTGTAGGGTCCTCTTCATAATGTTGAGCCTGTCAGTGGCAAAAACAAATGTTGTCCCCATTAGTCACTTAGACACAAAAACATGAGAAAACAGGGTCCAGGTTGAACAATACCAAAGTTCCTCTTTAAGATTTCAAGTTTTAAGAGGCATATATTTTGCAATTTGTTCAAAACAGATGACTCATTATTTTAGTCTGCTACACTCTAACTAATGTCCATCTAGTCTTACAATGAAAATTAATGATCTCGATATGAAAGGAATCTTCTAAAGGGTGAAATGATGTTTCTTGTTTCTCACACAAATCAACATTGCTGAGGTTTTTTTCGGTCGTAATGACCAATTATCTGGAGCTATTCCCCATTCTCTCATTCTGTGCGCTGAACTTTGTAAGTGCTAATGGGACACTCTGAGCCTATATGGCAAGTATACATGTACATACACATAATATTACATGATGTTGCTCACCTCATTGTGGACCTCCAGGGGCCTGAGAGAAAAGACTTCAAAAATATGTGCACTGAAAAAGAAAAAAATCATAATGCAGGTGATGCTTCCTGGTAATAAAGTGTGTGCAGTGGAGGTGGTAGTAACTCCTGACCCTATTAAATTAATTAAGCCCCAGCTTATCATAATGGAGGGATGGAGAGAGAAAAAAAATGAGTCTGGTGGAGTCTGGTAGTAGTCCCTCTGAAAGCCTCTCGCTGATGAGGCTGGAGGGTAGGCACACCGAACAAACGCATAACTTATTAAATTAGTGTCGGTCTCCACGGGATGCACAATAATTGCCCTCCATGCCATTAAATTCAGCCTGCTTTTGGCTGTGCTTCCCAGGCTTCTTCAGCCAGCATGTACAAGGGTCCAAAGCCAATGATATCTGCATGCACTGGCCTCAAGTGTCTGTGTGTGTGTTCAAGCATAATGTACCGTCTCAAAGTTAAAGTGTACACTAAATTAAAGGATAAATCATGTGTATTATAACTAAGGCATTATACTGGTAGTTTTGTAACATTGTAGTTAATTGCTATGTTTAAGTATGGGTATTTTATGTAAATGTATAGGTAGGTGTCTCTATATGGATCGCTGGAGCTGGAGAAGTAGCAGGGGTTGTCCAATAATTGCAGGGTTGGGGAGTTCAATCCCCAGGTCCTCCTGTCTACTTGTCTATATATAGTTTGTCAGTTAGGAGAATTCAGCTATGGTGCAGTTTTGTTCTAAACTGTAAGGACAAAGAGTCCTTAGTTTACCTTCACAGACCTCTGAATTGCCATCTTTATCTCAGCAGCATATTCTCATACGGTTCATATGATATCTTACGAAACGTTATTCCTCATTTGTCATGCGTTTTCCTACAATTACCGCTTGTTACATGCATACAGACTTTTCAAAATACACTTCTGTCTTCAGAGGGAACATGATAGGCAACAAAACTACTTAGTTTGGTTTAGGAAAAGATTGTGGTTTGGGTTAAAATAACTCCGCAAGTGGCGTAACTTAAGTACAGAAGTTACGTGACAAATAAATCAACGTTAACTCGTGGGCTAAAGTCTTTTTTTTTGACCCACCCATCCACCCTGTCCTCCTCCCTACATGGTGTTTTTACCTCTTTTTACTCCCTGGTTCCCGATTTCGTGGTTTACATACTAAGTGATTTTGTATATACACAAATTCCAGTGCATTACATTTTGTAGGTAGCTACGAACGGATGTATGAGAATAGCCTGATCTCAGTTTGGTTCAGTGATTCAAATAGATCTGGTGTTATGCCATTTGACCATCAACCATTATTATTAAGAATTGTGACATTACCTTCCTACATAGCGAGCTGTCTACCTGGTTAGATCCATGACAAATAGTGAAAGATAAACGTCGAAAACCATGGATGACATGGATGCAATGGTTCAGGTTGTTGTAACTCAACTAAAAGAGAAACAGCAGATCTTAAATCAACATATTTCTTTGACTAACGTGAACATAAAGTTAACTGCTCTCAGCAACCGCTACCAGCTTCTGTTTCGACTGAAAATTATGGTGGGGTAGATATGTATCATGCTACTTATTGGTTAAAGTAACCTAGAAGGGCACTTGGAGAGCGCAGACCGTCTTTCTATGTTGTGGAATATCGAGGTCATCATTAGAATAAAACATTTAAATGCTAATTTACAGTAATGGATGTAGTGGTTTATCCCACTTAAAGTGTTAAATGTCAAGTGTGACACTGTTACTTGTAGCTTAGTATAAAAATATTTTAAAAAGTAGGTCTGGGCATGCAACTTCAATACTGTTAGAGAAGTGAGGTTTTTATGAAATCCACACAAAGTGAGGTATTTAAAAAAGTACTGTTTTGGTATCAGACAGCAGTCGCTGCACCCACTTGAAGTGAGAAGCGTAGCTGAATCTGTAGGGAGTTTAGCTTTGGTGAATTGCTTCAACATGCTAATGCCCTCTTTTCTATATCGGGTCTCATTCTGTGTCTGACATGATGAGGAGTAATGGCCTTTTAAATGGAAGCATCCAACAGCGTTTGCTCAGGGAAGGAGGTTGCTGGGATCAGACCTGTTTTTAACCGTCTCCTCCCCACTGGAGATCTGACAAGCTTCCTAACCACTCCCTTCCTAATCGGATAAGTCAGCTGAGCTCAATTCTCTTTTTTTTGCCAACAGCCTGCTTCACATTCTTGTAACACACATTTTGTACAAGGGACTCTGAATGATTCACGGGGCCCAGAGGGGCCCCTTGAATGTGGCAGAGATTATAGATATTTGCTGTTACAGGATCCTTAATGAGCTGTTTTCAGGGGCCCCTGATTCTTACCACACAGCTGTCTGAGTGCAGCCTGAGATAAAATGCATTGTAGTGAATAAAACCACAAGATTTGGGACTGTCGCATCCACTGTGTGGGAGATGGTTATTGATGCTTCCCATGGAAATAACACGTTCTCGCTTCCAACATGTCAAATACTGACGCTTGGTCAGTAACCTTACGCTTCAAACCATGACACTCTAGGTACCCCTTTAGCATCAGTTTTGGATGTGTCAGGGAGGGCGTGTCAGTTTCCACTCGTTACATGCATAGTGTCTTTTGAAAATCAACCTGGTCTCACTCCCACAGTATCAAATCAAAATCAGGGTTGTCCAAACAAAGTTAATTGAAGTTAATTGTGTGTTATTTGTGTTTCATGAAACAATCAGAAAATAACATTATATTTCTCTGATTCACTGCTTTGTTCTCGCTAACACCGCTCCCCCTCTTCATTCACTCTATAGCTCGCTCGGCCGTCGCTGCTCTCTTTCTCCCTCACTTGCTCATTTAGCCGCGGAGGAAGAGCCAACTTTGAATGCCATATGTTAGCAAACACCAACCAACAATGGTTACATATTATACCTTTTAAGAACAGGTGAAAAAATGTTTTTGCTAGGATAATCTCGAAGAGCATTCATGTTTTCTCTAATGACAGATAATCGCTGATTAAAATATATTTCTAGCCCAAAAGAAAGATATGCCAGTAATGATATATAACTTGCCAACACACAATATGTACAATTTGTTTAGAGTGCTGCGAAAAATTAACACTCACCTGGAAGAAAACACGAATGCCACCAACATGGGGTAGTGGTTCACTTCAGCCTCTTTTGGTCAAAATTAGTATCACAACAACAAACTTAGAAAGATGAGTCTGACAAAAAAATAATCATCTGCCAAAACTTTTTTTTGTTCCCACCTGTTTTCACAGATGAAAAAAGGAACACATCCTTGCTTTTCACTTGTTCCAAAGTCATAAACACAGGAGATAAAGCACTTTATATCAGACTTCGAAAATCAATCACCAGAATTTTGTTTTTCTCACTTGCCTCTCAGGGCTTCCATAGCATCTTAACAACGCTGTAGAAAAGAAGCTGTCAGTCAATTGTATATGTGCATCAGCTCCCTCTGTTTGTCATGCAAAGCAGACACTGTAATCAAATAACTATTTCCCCCTTTTCTTGTCATCATACCATCTCCTTGTTTGCTGTGCTGTAGATGGAACACAGCATGACAACAGCTCTCTCTGTAGAATGGCTAAATGTCAAGACAGAGAGAGAAACACAGGAACAACCACCCGGGCAGAGTGAGAGAGAGAGAGAGAACTGTGAGATGATGAAAAATGGAATGAATGATGGAATGAAACAGAAAAGTGAGAGGAATGATGAAGAATGCCCAGTGCGAGCTGCGGCGACCTATAAATAATAAAGTTGGACAAGGACGGGAGGGGGGGGTAAAAAGACAAGACAATTAAAGCTCCTAACTGATGTGCAGCTTAGCAACGGGACAGTCGGATGTTTCCATCCGAAACAAAACAAACAAACGAGAAGAAGACGAGGAAAGTCTCGGGGAGAGTCGGTGGGAGCTGATAATGAGGACTCGCCTGTAAACAATGAAACACTTTACGAATTTGATCTGTGACATACGCAGAGGGGATACTGACACATTCTGTTAATTAGCATGGCTAATTAGCCGCAATGCAACAATAATTAATTTAAAAAGTGATATTTAAATTAATTATTGATTACATTAATTAAGTCAGAGGGGGCAAGAGGGGGGAGTGGGGGTAATTAAGATAAATGTTAAATGTGTTGGTAATTGGGTTAGGATTGGAGCGAGGTGATGATGATAATGATGTAAAGACAGGATGCCAGGGAAGAGAAGCAGCAGACTGTCATGTGGCTGTTCAATTCATCAGCAGGCTGCAAGAGATGGAGGAAGATGGATAGATAGACAGGGGGAGAAAGAGAAGGGAGAAGGGGTGGGAGTGCGGGGGGGCTCACACACTTCCAGAAGTGTTATTCAGAGACTTCTTGCTAATCAGCGGTGGACTGTGCGCAGTGTTTCCGCAGTGTTCATACTAATGAGTGCCTATTGATTGGTCTAACCCCTCTCCCGGCCCGGCTCACCTCCTCTTTGATCAGAGCACTGAATCACTGGTTAACACTGGACTGCTGCTGGATGGACACAGACAAGCTGCTGCTGATAATTACAATGAGAGCAGACACACGACTTCACCTCCTGCCTACTCTCTACATCAGGGAAACGAGAAATCTGAAGAGCATGAGCCCACATTTTTTTGCACATTAAAGGTAGGCTGGATTATCAGACGGGCGACCCCAGACCTCTAGAATACAATACATCAAAATACAACTTCATCGTCTAAAAGGCTGGATTTACAACAACACCGAGGGCCCTATGTTGGACGATCTATAACGCATGGTCTAAAGTGCATTGAGGGTTTAGCATTTAGTCCAACTCCACCTTTCCAAGTTAAGCGGTGCATAATCTGAGTGCAAAGAAAGGCACAAAGTGGTGCTTGGCCGGTATCCCTATCCTCTGTTCAATCAACAACTCCATTTGACTGCATATGAGCAAATGCACCAATAACCTATTTAACTGCTTCAGGAGGCACAGGGAAGGGCATAATTCATTATAAGATAATAAACACAAATCTAAATATGATAAACATGTATTGATAAATAATGAAAACTGTATTACTTCCTGATATAACCCACTGGGGGCTCGGACCGGCTGAGCGGAATCCTCCGGAGGTATGTACGTCTACACTCACACACACACACAGAGGGATGATGGGAGGAGACCCCACAGAGGCATCGTGATATCTGGTCACTGCTGAGAGCGCGCTGCAGGTTGCGCTATACAGAATGCCCGAGAGCCTTGATTCATTATATTCCATCAGGTTTTGAATTGTCACCTTCCATCTATATTTAGTGTTTTCCTTAACATAAAGAAAAACATTGTTCGAACGCCGACACTGTATTTAACCGAGGAGGAGCGCTGCTGTGCGTCCCTGTTGGTGTGTGTAACAAACAAGACATCTTAATATCTGAATAACGCGCCCTTTAAATAGCAGGAAAATACTGTGCCCGACTTTAGACCAAAGATTTGGTGGTTAATAGCGCAAACGCTTTCTGCTGCCTCAAGATAGAAATGCGCCTGACCACACCTCATTTTAAGACCAATGGGCATACAGATGCACACAAATGCTACTTACACAACGTGGGCACTAGGCGTGAAAATGACAACTGCATCGGTCTGAAACTAGCAGTGACAGTTGCGCTGCGCTGTGTGCCGCTTTGCGCCGGGTGTATATTAGGGCCCTGAATTCATTCAAATTCATTCATTCATTCATTCAACCTTTATTTTAAACCTGCAGTAACTGATTTATTTTGCCCTTTGGAGGCAACAGAAACAAGTTGTGAGTACAAAGTTTGCATGTCATCACCTTTTACAGTTGTTTTTTTTTTTTACTTTTTACAAACTAAAAGCCCCAACTTTTGTAACCATGTTTTAAACAAGGGCACCGAAATTGCAAAGACATGTTCCACTTTGCACTTTCGGTGCAATTCTGAAACACACTTCTTGTAAAACACTACACGCTGTTTCGTACATTAGACCCACACGTTCAAGAATGAAATCTCTTGCAATCATTGGGAAAAACATTTCTATTCCGCAACAAATACCTGAAATTGGCACACACACAAACACACACACAAACAGCACTACAAATAGACCTCAGGTAAGCTCGCCTCTTTTGTGAGAACTTTGTAAACATGGGGGTTATTTAAATGGTGCATGTGTGTATCATTTTGTCGCAACCATGCCATTTTGATAAAAGCTCCTCCAGTCCGCATGTCAAAGTGTCCTTGGGCAAAATACTGAACTCCAAATTGCTCCAGAAGGAACGTGTGAATGAGTATTTAGATCCTGATAAACAGGTTGGCACCTCGCATGGCAGCCTCTGCATCATGTGTGTGTGAATGTTGACATGAAGTGTAAAGTACTTGAGTGCTTGGAAGACTAGAAAGGCGCTAAATGCAAGTCCATTTACCGTTCCATTTACCATGTATATAAGTCCAATATAGAGTGGTGCAGGAATGAGTCCTAAAAGCCAGAAAAGAGTGAACATGTTTGCGCTTCCGGTTCCCTCGTATGAAAGTCAATGGGTTTTTGGTTAGATGCCTGAGATTAGAGATTTTAAAGTTTTGTTTTGAAGCTTTTACTGTCTTAGTAAAGATGGTTGCTAACAAGTGGCTAAATGAGACAACAGAGGTTGTTGAGGACATCAAACGTCATCACGCCGAACACGGGGAAACACATCTACTCAGTGGTGGTGATGTTGAAGTCATGCTACCATGCTGTAGTTCATTTATAGCCTCATAGATTTTTATCTCTGCCAATTGCATTTACGTTTAAAGAAATAGTAAAAGTCATGTTCAAAACATGTGAGTCTGTTTGCCACAGAGCTTATTTTCTGCTATGATCTAAAACCAAATGAAGTCTCTCCTGATTGAAATATTTTTTTTTCTCTGACAACAGCTGCCTGCCGAAAACAACGCCATGAGAGCGGTGAGAGTGAACCGAAACAGTGAAGTAGCAGGCCGGAAAGCTAAACGATGAACTTGAACTTGTAGCGATGCAGTGAAGCTGCCGATTCAGGTGATAATTCTCTGTAGGTCCATCGCTGTGACTTTTTTTTTCAATAGAAGGGACGCGGTTCGTATCGTACAAATCTGTCTACTTCAGCACCACGGACAGCACCATGGATTGATCAATACACACACAGTGAGAGCCGCTTCTGAAACGCACTGTGGTTTAGAGTGGCCGCGGTCAGCTCCAGCGACCGTGGTGCAG
>CAKALG010033891.1:0-11722 GCA_916700815.1 Helicolenus hilgendorfi | reverse complement strand
AAAAAAGTAATTTTTAAATAATGTATTAATGTCACTCAATAAATCACAATTAAGACTTTTTGTCAGGTCAGGTAATCTCAAAATCTATTCAATACTACACGCTATACATTATGAATCATAATCAGTGTAGAAAATTTGATCTCACCTCCCTGACAGTAGCTTTCCACATCTGGAGCTTGGTCTTCTTGTGTACCCCAGGGTTTCGTTCTGGGTCCCCATTTTGTTTTTCCTTGTACATGCTTCCCCTTAGACAGATCAGTGGTTTAATGGTGCAACTCATTTCTATGCAGATGACATTCAATTATACTTCTCATTTCATCCTTAGAATATGTAGAAAATTATGTTTTTTAAATAACTGCTTTTAAAATAAATTCCATCAAAGACTCAAAGTCATCCACTTAACACAATAAACATATACAGGAAATTCTCATTATTATTAGTATTGAAATCACCCAATTTGTTCCATTCCTGTTAAAACCATAAATGAACGTCATCCTGACTTCATATAGTTGACTCATGAGTGATGAATGTCAGTATTCAAGGCATTATCTGTCTGTGTCATTGGAACATGCGTTGTGCCGTAGGGTTATTTAACAGACACATGTCAAAAAGTTAACAAAGATAAACTATTTTCAATACTCTTTATTGAATGAAGCAACACAAAATTACAAATGTTTACAGAATACTTTTACTTCAAATTGTACAAAAAATGTACCAAACGAAAAATCTAAGTGATATTAGCTAAATCAAAAGTGTATTGTGCAAATAAAAAAATAAGACATAGTGTTATTGACCTTAAGTAATACTACGGTTAAGAAATGCTGACCTCTTAAAAAAAAAAAAAACACTGACCAAGATTACTGCCCTGCTTGACAGCATTTGTAGTAGTTTTAATATATAACAACTACCTACACATTCTTCTCAAACCAAAACGAGTGAGCCCTGTTGTCAAAAAAATAGAAATTCTCAGTTTTCTTTTGCATGAAAATTATTGTAAGATCAACGTTCTCACAACTGCCTTGCATTTCAAGCTTCACAATTTCAGTTTAACAAAAAGGAAAATTGCAATTCTTGCGAATGGCCTTTGATTTAAACTAAAAAAGGTTGTTTAGACACATGGCATTATGATAATAAACATTACTGGAAGACTAAGTTGGGTGTTTAGGTGAAATGTATGTGAGTGTGTTCTCGAAATATGAACAATTCAACTTCAGACCACAAGTCCTTCATTAGAGAGAAAGAGTCTATCATATATCTGACTTTGTGCTTATGAATTTGAATGTGCGTGTGTCTGGAAGTGTATGTGTGTAGGAGTGTTTGTGCATTTTTGATGTGCATGTGTGAGCTTGTGGGCCCCCTGGGACTCAGTGCATCCTGCCTTGGATAGGTAAGACAGGAGGCCTCACAAACAAACTGTGTATGCACACCGTAGAGAAGCGCATCTGGTGTTCATGGCAAGTTCGTAGTAGTTAATACTGCTGGCGATGCAGTGCTAGTCTAGGCACAGGGTTAGCCTCTTTTCCTGCTCGCCTGCCACCCTTGGCCACTGGAGCTGGAGTAAGGGGCGGCACATTGAGCCAGGATCATCCAGCTCAGACGGGACTTCAGAAATCAACTAGCGGCTGGTTCTTTCCTCTGATGCTGGAGCATGTCTGTCACGCTCACTATGTCCTCCTCGGGGACCTAGAAAATAGTGGAGGAAAGTTAAAGCAGTGTTAGATTATTTGTCTGCCTTGGGGACAGTGGAACAAACTGTAAACACAACATATTATCACTTTATAAAATCATAATAGGCGAACTTGTTAACAAACGGTTGCCTGTTTATATTTCCATCAGACATGAAACGCCATTAACATTAGATTAAGTCCTATATCCACTCTCCTTTAAGCTCCATCTTGGGTCTCCACCAACTCCTTATAAAAATATCAGATTATTTAGCTGCTAAATGCTTCACTATGTTCACAAGGTAGTTGCTGTGTCTGGACGTTGGGCAGGTAGTGTACAGTAGATCAGCTGCCTGGGCTGGAACAAAGTTAATAAAAGCTGTGAGAGTGAACCAAAACAGTAAAGTTGTGGCCATAAAATCCAAACAGTAAGCTGAAAGTACGTACCACCCAGCATTGGTATGATCAGGAACAAGAGATAAATGTAGAGTTGGGTGTTGTCTGCATAACAATGAAAATTCAAGAAAGTAATGGACCCAGAATTGAACCTTGTGGGACTCCATATGCAACATTTGGGCCCCGATCAGACAGAGTGCGTTTTAGCAGCCTGGGGCGGCTTTTTGTAATTGTTTTCAATGAGATTGAAGCGTTTTGTGCTCTGCTTTTGCATTGCTGAGAGCTTATCTTCTCTGTGTGCACCTTGTGTTTTTACAGTAGCGCTCTGAACGCCTTGAGTTGAAAAAAAGTCAACTCAGAACCAAAAAACTGCATGATGTTGTTTTTCTCATTGTGGTGACTTTTGCTGGATACCCGGAACTATATGACTAATTATACAAATTATTACATTAGATTTTGGGATGTTTTCATTAATTTCAACAGTACTATAAGTCACGTAAAGTTCATGGTTTATAATAATGTTGCCTAGGTTTCTATGAAATTCATTGGCATCAACTGGAATTTCCCTAAGACTTTATGTAAGATAAAATGATTGTGATTATTTCAGTGACTAATTCACTAGTATAGTATAGTATAGTTCTGTTTCATAATAGGAAATGTCTCAACTATTTTGCTTGAGCTTTCTAAATGATTTCCAACCATTTCATTCTACCGCTTTACAAAATTTAGCTGTAATGACTTTTCTAACACAATTGTGGATAATGAACAGGTTAACCAAAAGCCTACATATTAAAGGGATAGTTTGGGTGTTTTTCAAGTGGAGCTGTATGAGGTACTTATCTATGGTCAGTTACCTACAGTAGATAACAGTCGGCACAGCCCGAAGGCTTGAAATGGGCATGACAGGAGTTACCGCACGGAAACGTACAGAGATCTTTCAGAGATAATTTCCCCTTATTGCATTTATTTACAAGAAGTGTACAAGCGGAAGCCGCTGTGACGTCAAAGCTGGTTTAATTTAACAGTTGCTATTATTAGGCCGGTCTGTGGTAAACACTGATCCCACTCAGGTTCACACGGTTCCGGTAAGATGATTGATTTACTACTAAGTAGAATGGTCTTCCATGACTAAGACACTTTGGTGTTATGTTAAGTTCAATGACAGCTAGGATGCATAATACAGCTGTGGAGTGTATAAAAAGAACCATTTAGGGCGGCTGTGGCTCAGAGGGTAGAGCAGGTCGGCCACCAATCGGAAGGTCTGTGGTTCGATCCCCGGCTACTGCCAATGTGTCCTTGAGCAAGACATTTAACCCCAAATTGCTCCCGAAGGCATAGCCATCGGTGTGTGAATGAGTATTTAGATCAGATCCTGATGAGCAAAGTTGGCACCTTGCATGGCAGCCTCAGTATATGAATGTGTGTGTGAATGCTGACATGTAGTGTAAAGCGCTTTGAGTGGTCTGAAGACTAAAAAAGCGCTTTATATAAATGCAAGTCCATTCACCATTTAACCATTGAATACCACGTGGAATACCCAAAGATTAAACGTCATGTTGCTCATCCTTCTTTTTGTTCACCTCTGACCAACTATGTCAGAGTAGAAGGTTGTGTGAATACTTCGCATTGTTATGCAAAGAGGAGGGAGAGGAGAAAGATACAGGATGCAGCAATAGGAGACGCATGATATAATTCATCACCGGTGCACACTCGCTGCAGGAAGGGTTAGTTCACTATTATTAATTTGTTTTTAGGAAAAACCCTTCAAACTAACTAACAAAGGGTGACGCTGGAGAAGACTTTCATCTCTATACCCTTGGTCGACGGCATAAAGACGCTTATAAATAATCCATCGCATTGATGTGGGATGGAAATTTGGCTTTGCTGATTCACTCTGCGACAGAGATTCTTTGATAAGTTTCTGGGTAACGGCAAACAAATGAGCCAGATAAACTTTTCTGGGTAATTTTCAAGATAATATAAGTGGCAGGAGTTGGTGACTAAGTTGACAGACAGATACAGATGCATTCAACACAAACCGCTGTGTGGTAAAACAAAACCAATACGGAGATCAGCAAGTGGCGTTTCAGCATTATGTGGTAAATTTGTCAATTTATCAACACCACGAAGACACTGTTTAACATGGATAAACCAAGAGTGAGATTGGTTAAGGCTGAAAAAGATATTTTTTCATTAGGCGTTGCATTACCTTAAAAACTCTTACCCTAAAATATTATAACATCAAGGAGAATACTTCACTGAAGAAACCGTTATTATCGTCTAAATAGTTAAATTAATCTTCTCTATACATTCCACACATGGATTGTAATGGCCAGTTAATAATGTACAAAAAATATCAACAATTAAATGCATCTTTAAACACATCATAGTGTTTACACATTAGGTTGAACATCAAATTCAAGGACAAATTGATGTCTTTCTGCATTTGTTTGGTCAAATTCAGACTCCAAACAGGCATGTTTTAGGCAAAGAGTCAAAATGTGATACGATGTAAAAAAGTTTCTAAACTTGACTTTGTCAGGTCTAACTATCAATGTGCAATCATTTTATGATTGCTGATGAACAAATGTGCATTATAGGATTTTTAAAATGATATACTTAAAATAATTTGATTAATTTTCCAAACGTACGAGGCCATGATATGCATTTTTTATTTTTTTTTATTTATAGAAACGCTTGAATCTGTGAAAACACCCTCAAGCTGATTTGGAATCACCTGCCTTAGGCATTCTTCATGATTAAACCTCACAGGAATGCTGACTAATGTGACATATTCTTGGTCTTTATCTGTCTCAATCTCCCACATTAAGACACAAGAACCAAACCTTTAAATATGAGCTAAGAGTAATAATTTTTTGAGTCACAAATGTTTCGAATTCCATGATAAGGATGGCGGTGACCTAGTTAATGACACGAAGATGTTGGACTCACCAGAGCATGGTCGAAGCTGAAGGTGCTTATGTAATAGGCAGAGATGTCGCTGTCAGCCAGAGGCTGAGATATCTGGGCGACTATACCACATTCATCTAAAAAACAGAGAGTGGAGGAGAAAAACACTGATATTAGTATCACAATCGTAAACAGGTGTTATTAAGCCAAATTTAAGATCTTTAATTGCGTGGAAATGTAACCACGTGATAACATACACTAAGTGCCATTTTGTGTGTTCTGTACTCATTTAAAAGCCAACATGCATGTGAATTAAACTTATTACAGACTATAAGTACAAGAAATGTAATAAGAATGTAAAAAAAGACAATAGAACAGACACTATTGGTTAGGGACGCACTGATACGGATACCGGATCAGATACCGGGCCGATACTGACTCAAGCGGCTGCATTGGGTAACAGTGACAATGGGGCCGATACATTCAATTAAATTCTACGTTTATATACTAAATACATTATAGACTGGAATTTTAATTCCTGTTTAAGTTTTGACCAATTTGTTGCTGCATTAAAAGGTTTACACTTGAATTGTAATTCCTGTTCATTTTCAAGATTTTTTTTTTACCAAGTTTCTGGTGCACGTTTTATTTTTTAATAATAAATATCAATACAGTGAATATACATCTGTGTATTTATTTGCTACATTTTGTTTTACAAAGTTAAGAAAGCAATGTTTAAGTCAAGCCTGAGGTTGCCACAAAAGAATGATCCCAGTTACTTCCACACAGTGAGGCATACAGCTGATTAATTAAACACTGGTAACAGAAGATGATGGCAGTGCAAATCACAAGAGACCGTGGAGGGTCATTATTAGCTTGCTATGTCTGTTAGGTTAGCAGACTTTGTTTAGATTTTTAACATATTTGGTCAGAGTGGGGCCATTTCTGATCTGATTCATGGCACTAGTCAGACACCAAAGCAGATCCAGAAGCAGCTTGGACTATACAACATGAAATTATTATTAGGTATTTAAAAGAAAGTGGCCTTACCAAAGCCCAGCGGTTGTCCCCCTATACGAACCATTCTCCACAGCTCTCCAGAGGAGCTGGTGAAGAGAAGATCCGCAGGAAACCTAGAGCACAAAGATCAAGCAGTGATTTCTACCAAGCAACCGAGTACAAACACAAACAAGAACATTTCAGAGATGGTCAGGGGAATACCCTCTTTTAGCAATCGCCAGATAAAACGCTTGCAAATACACACTGCAGCCGCCGCAAAGCAGTGACACAACAAAAAGTAATGGAGTAAACTGAAGTAAATTGCTGTAAGAAAGCCTGTTAAACATAGCAGAGTGTCATTATAGAGCTGCTGCGGTTCAATGCAGTTTGACATCAGGATTGGGGGAAGCTGTTACTGACAAGTATCAATTAAGTAGACATAAGACTAACCTTTTTCTACCTTTATTAACCCAAAACTGCTACCATGTAAGTCGCTGACAGTTAGAAGATCATTAATGCCGTTTATTAGTTTGTGCTGCTCCACTGTTTGTTTCTTTTCCAGCATTTTAATGTGCATTATTAAAGGGACAGTGTGTAGGATTTGGCGGCATCTAGTGCTGTGGTTGCAGATTGCAACCAACCGAGTACCCCTCCGCTACTTTTCAAGACTGAGGTAATGTGAGCCACCGAGTGCAACACCATGGTAACGCCGTTCGCCTTGCTCAGAGGCCATCCTTACCATAATAACACTGCTTTAGGAGCAACGGAAGTCAGACAGCGGCTCACGTTACCACAGTTTAACAAGCGTGTCGGAGAACTACGGTGGCCTTCAGGTAACGTAAAAACATGAAAGGCTCTCTCTAGAGCCAGCGTTTGGTTTGAGCAACATGGCAGACTCTTAGAAGAGGATCCATTCCCTATGTAGATATGAAGAGCTCACTCTAAGCTAACAAAAACACAACCATTCTTATTTTCAAGTGATTAAACAACAATGAAAATATAGTTATGAAGATTATATTCCGTTTCTGCCAATACATCCCCCAAAATGCTACACACTGTTCCTTTAAGGTGTCAAAGGTGGACTTAGTCAGTGTGAAGTATTAAGAATCCTTACTGTCTCTGAGCCTCCGTGTCCATCACCAGTGAGATGTAGCCATCAATGAGGGAGAAGGAGAAGAACTTGATGCAGTCCAAGTCCTGGCTGGGAGACGACTGTGCGTCCTCTTTAGGACTGCAGAGGAAAAGAGACATTAGAAAGGCAAAAGAAGCCAGCGGCATAGATTTAAAAATACTTTGACTCTTAATTACTGTATATTATAATAATTTGGGCTACCCCTTCTTAGTTGATTAGGCGACTAATCAATCGTTTTGGTCTTTTTCAACTAAGATTTCTTTAGTCGATTAGTCGTTTTTTATGCTTTTTTCATGCTGAATGATTTATTTCCAAGAAGCTTATGAGCACAACCACAAGATTTAAAGTGGTGCTTTTGTGTGATTCTCTGCAGAGAAACAGATCTGTTGATTAAATCAACTAGATTAGAATTCATTGGAAAATTATATGAGTGTTAGTTGACTAAGAATTTAATAATGAAAACACATGAAGTCACACAATTAAATATTTCTCAAGAATAGAAAAAAAAACTGTTACAGAGAGAACAGTTATTACAAAGGAATAAAAAAAAGCATGATGATAAAATAATTCAAACTTTTGGATTATATATATTATATATAATTTGGATTTATATTATAATCAGAACGAGTTGAGGACCTGTGGCCAAATGTCTTGAGGTCCAGGGTTCCAGAAAGTTTACATATTTTTCAATTTCAATTTTATTTAATTTTGAAATTTTGATAATATAATAGAACTTCTTATTAGTGTCTCTCTCTCACAGGCAAAAGAAAATAAATAAAAAGTACTTTTGATTCTAAAACTAGAAAAAGAAAGCAAGATCAAAAGAAAAGACAGAAAAATAAAAGCCTTGTATGGAAATTTGCCAGCACAATAATCCTCTATGTTTACAATACCTGGGTGTGACAAATGGCCTCATATTCAAGTTTTTATAAATCATGTCATGTCAGCACACATTAAACACACATTACACTGATGTGAAGTAATTACCTGTGTGACAATCTGCCACGTTTAATATATAAAGCCAGTGAGCTGATGCCTAGTTTGCATCATGTGCTGCCACCTTGTGTTTTACAGCGGTACTGCAGCGATGTGAGCAAGGCGAGTGCCTCACCTGTTGGAATAAAAAAGGACGTCAATGAGCGTGGTGGCGATGGATGGCAGCGTGTCCGGGTCCAGAGACATGACACAGAACTGGTTCTGGGGGATCAGTACCGGGTGAACTGTAGGCTGGATGGCTGGAAGAGGAAGGACAATGTTAGTTTGTAAGAAGCATTTGTCAGATGAAAGCATAAACAACTGATGAACCTTGGATTCTCTATAACACTTGATATCTCATATATTTTTCAATTGAATAAAATAGAAAAGAAATGTATGGAAATATCTTTAAATGTAAACTGTAACAATCCTTCTGTCTTATGCCTTTATCAGTGTGGACTTTCTGGCATTTTAACTCAAACAGTTTTACAGATCTCTAGTTTACAAACACTTTAGTGAAGAACATGTGGTTGAATTTGGTTGCAGCTTAAAATAGGAGTTCATTGAGACGACTGTGCCCAACTTCAGTGTTTTTTTTAGTCTATATTAGTTTAAATTTTGGCAAATTGGCACAATTTAAAGTATGCTGAATTAGCTATTAGAGGTTCTTGATTGCAATGTACCAATAGATGTACAGAATTCACTGGATTATTTCAACACTGAAGAAAACTAAAAAACATGATGCTTCTCAAACAAGTTGTGAGCTTTTTTCTCTGGTTTCGAAACAGATTTATGGACGGATATTCACTGGATTAGACATCCATGTTTTGCTCATGATTCATGGACCTTAACTCAAGGTTCACTAAGCAGTGTTTTATCGTAGAGACCATAATAGAGGGGCAGTTATAACCCGCCTCCCTCTCTATTAATGCCTGCCAAGTTTTCCCAACTTGATCTTAATCTTCTGCTTCAGTCTTGCAGATGAAAGAAGTGAAATTAGAGCTGCATTTACATCACTACTGTGCCTACAGTTTGTCAGTCAGTGCAATTTGCATTCTGCAAAACAAAAACAGCAAAGCACAGCTGGTGGGTGAAAACTTTCCAAACTAGTCTGACGTGTGGAGTAAAAAAACACGATTGGTCTTTGATGTTGACATAAAGCCGACATCTGAGAGATGCATCCGTATGAAAGATTGTGAAAGGGTGGACGTATTCTCCAGCATATTCTGCACTTTTAGTACAGCATGTTCTGTTCTTCAGGGTTCACTTCATGACTTCCTGCAAACGACACTGTGCCGGTTTGCATTGTTTATTTATACAATGACATATACTGTAATGTTTGTTTAAGTCAGCCACGGCTTTGTTGAGCACAACAGGCGTCTTTGAACTGCAGGTTCCTCTTGCTATAAATACATATTTCACTCTACATGATGGCACACAGGGTTTGATTATTGTCAGAATAAAACATGAAATAACTGCTGACAAGCACTCTTGTTTCTGTAATTTAATATTCCATATGATCGATGCATTTTGTTTTAAAAGGTGCATAATGTGCGTAGGATTTGGCGGCATCTAGCGGTTACAATCAACTGAAACTTTTCCGGTGTGCCAAGCGTGTAGGAGAACTACGGTGAAAGACAAAAAACGTGAAAATGCGAATGAACCTATCTAGAGCCAGTGTTTGGTTTGTCCGATCTGGGCTACTATAGAAACATAGCGGAGCAACATGATGGACTCCGTGAAGAGGACCCGTTCCCTATGTAGATATAAACGGCTCATTCTAAGGTAACGAAAACACAACCATTCTTATTTTCAGGTGATTATACACTACAGAAAACCATTTCATCTGTTTCATCTGTTTAATTAAAGTAGATTAAGGTTCATTTTCTCTCAATTTTAAATTTAGAAAAAAAATAAATAAAAAAAAGACAAACTATCACCCCTTTGGGAGAAGCACTGAATTGTAAAGATACTAGCTGGCCGGGTGGGTGCATCAGTAAATTAAAAAACTTGTTTTGTTGGAGTTGAATCACTGTTTATGTCCACAGCTTGATTACAGAGCACAAACAACAAAATCCTCATGCTTATTTAACAAGAATTTCACACACTATGCATGTAGAATTGCTTTTTTTCAGGGGAAACTGATGTCTATTATTGGGCTGTCCCTTCTTAGTCGATTAGTCAACTAATCGGTCGTTTTTTTAGTTGATTAGTCATTTTTTTCTGCTTTTTAATGCTAAATAACTTATTTCTAAGACACTTATGAGCACATCTCTGGTAAACACAAGATTTAAAGTGGAGAATTTGTGCGATTCTTTGTGGAGAAACTCAGTTTTACAGATCTGTTGATTAAATCAACTAATCGATTAGTCGACAAAATCGTCTGAGTGTTAGTCGACTAAGAATTTCTTTGGTCGAGGACAGTCCTAGTCTCTTATAACTTCATATTGGCTTATACACAGTGTTTTGTCTCTAAAGTTCAACAGCTTTTATTTTTTCTAGTGTAAATGTGAAAATGATTACACCGTTGTCTCAGAAAGGCAGCGGCAGTTGCACATCTAATTCTGTACATAAAAAATGATCTACAGCATATTTACGTTCCGACCTTGCATATGATGCATATCTGTAATGTAACTGCCTTACAGAGTTACAGAAAGGTGATTCAGAGTGCCAGAGCGACTTCTACAGAGAAATGACTCACGTTCTTTACAGTTTTTTAGCCTCGTCTTCTAAAGAACTGTTTTTAGACTTTTACTTGAGTTACTCCTTCATTTCCAAAGAATCAGCAATGATGCATGTTTCCCTCACGTCTGACTTGTGACTGTTTTAAGATCACTACCTATGCTATGAGTAAGTCTTTGCAATTTGCAGAAAGAACCTGAAGGTGGTGCTAGAGGATCTTAACTTCTCTGAGAAGAGCTTAATGAGTGAATTCACACTGGTGACCTCTACCTTCCTTGCCGTTCTTCTGGAGGCCGTTGGAAACATCCAGACAGTGCATAGGCACAGACTCTCCTCCCACCTCCTTGTAGATATTGAACTCCTCCTCCAGAGTGCTGATGACTACAGCCAGGTCTTTCTCTCTCACCTACACAACATAGATGTGGAACATAAATATCATATAGTCCACAATGAGTTTCTTTGATATAAAAGATCAGCATACGTCATGTCATTTCAGGCAACATCGGCTCACTTTAAAGGAATGCTTGAGCTCAACCTGCACGTCGACCATTAATATACTTGCTGACACAAACGTCTGTCAAGGAGTTATCTATTTTCGCCCACTTAACACTTTCACATGTAATACATCAACTAAGTTTTTAGTGCCCTCAGCTCTGTCGGGAATTAATTCCTTAACTGCAAAAGTGGTGAGTGGACAAAATGCAGACACTGTGGCTTCAGTAGGTGAAAGGCTTCGCTGTGAGATTAGAGGGCTGGAGTTTTTATACAACAGTCATTTTAACAATATACTTGTGTGAGTGCTGATTAGGCAGGAGTGGAATAGAGCGGAGCAGAGGCTGAGAAAGTAAAAAGTAGACGGCACTCACCAGGATAAAGTCGGTCTGATAAGTGGAGAGCATGAAGACAGAGACGTGCTGCTGGGCCAGAGGGGCGATGACCGACTTGGCGATCTTGGTCACGCCAA